>CAUYON010059004.1:0-17114 GCA_963573935.1 Arctocebus calabarensis
GTCCGCCAAACAACAATGACGGCTGCAACCAAAAAATGGCCGGGCGTTGTGGCAGGCGCCTGTAGTCCCAGCTACTTGGGAGGCGGAGGCAGGAGACTTGCTTGAGCACAGGAACTGGAGGTTGCTGTGAGCTGTGATTCCATTGCACTCTATCCAGGATGACAGCTTGAGGCTCTGTCTCAAAAAAAAAAAAAAAAGAATAGGGCAGAAAAAGTTAATCTACATTCAATGAGTTAACATTTAAATTTATTTATTTATTTATTTTATTTTGAGACAGAGCCTCAAGCTGTCACCCTGGATAGAGTGCCGTAGCATCACAGCTCACAGAATCCTCCAATTCCTGGGCTCAAGCGAGTCTCCTGCCTCCACCTCCCAAGCAGCTGGGACTACAGGCGTCCGCCACAATGCCCAGCCATTTTTTGGTTGCAGCCACCATTGTTGTTTGGCAGGCCCAGGCTGGATTCGAACCCGCCAGGTCAGGTGTACGTGGTTGGCGCCTTAGCCCGTTGAGCCACAGGTGCCGAGCCTATTTATTTATTTATTTGAGGCAGAGCCTCAAGCTGTCACCCTGGGTAGAGTGCTGTGGCATCACAGCTCCTAGCAACCTCCAGCTCTGCGCTCAAGCGATTCTCCTGTCTCTACCTCCCAAGTAGCTGGTACTACAGGCGTTCGTCACAATGCCTGGCTATTTTGGGGTTGCAGGCATCATTGTTGTTTCAATAGATTCATACCTGTCACCTCAAGTGTATATGGCTGGCACCTTAGCCACTTGAGCCACAGGCACCGAGTCTTAAATTTACTTTTATACATTTTTTGAGACACAGTCTCACTATGTTGCCCTCAGCAGAATGCTGTGGAGTCACAGCTCACAGCAACCTCAAACTCTTGGGCTTAAGTGATTCTCTTGCCTCAGCCTCCCAAGTAGCTGGGACTACAGGCACCTGCCACAACGCCCAGCTATTTTTTGGGGGTGTAGCTGTCATTGTTGTTTGGCAGGCCCAGGCAGGATTCGAACCCACCAGCTCCAGTGTATGTGGCTGGTGCTCTAGCCACTGAGCTACAGGCACAGAGCCTCAACATTTAAATTTAATTGAAAATAATTTAAGATAATGAAATGCCAATTTAACCTTTGGTACATAAAAATGAGAACAGGGCGGTGCCTGTGGGTCATCAAGTAGGGCGTTGCCCCATATACCGAAGGTGGCAGGTTCAAACCCGGTCTTGGCCGAACTGCAAAGCAGAAAAATAGCGGGGCGTGTTGTGGCGGCCGCCTGTTGTCCCAGCTACTCGGGAGGCTGAGGCAAGAGAATCGCCTAAGCCCAGGAGTTGGAGGTTGCTGTGAGCTGTGTGGTGCCATGGCACTCTACCGAGGGCGATAAAGTGAGGCTCCGTCTCTACAAATAAATAAAGAGAACAGATTTGATATTTTTAATATTAAATCATTTCCACATAACAATCATCCAAAAGTGATTCCTCCAAACCATAGTTATATAGGATTTATTTTGTCCACAGTGAGAAAACACCTCATTCCTACCTAATTGTTATGCTTGCCTTTTAAGTACATAAGTATTCTTTTCTTGCCAAAAAATAATCTTAGATCTACTGCAAATCTAACCTACCAGACAAATTCTAAAATTAGACCTTTAAAAATCTTCATTATTTTATGAGAATTATCTTTCAGAGCTGCAGTCTCCAACCCCTGGACCATAGACCAGTCCTTATCTGTGGCCTGTTAGGAACTGGGCTGCACAGCAGAAGGTGAGTGGCCAGGCAAGCAAAAACATTGTCTGTATTTACAGTTGTTCTCTATCACTGGCATCACTGCCTGAGCTCTGCCTCCTGTTAGACCCCAGTCTCTCCTTATCTGTGGAAAATTGTCTTCCATAAAGTTAGTCCCTAGTGCTAGAAAGGTTGAGGACTGCTATTTTTCTTTTTCTTTTTCTTTTTTTTTTTTTTTACAGTTTTTGGCCAAGGCTGGGTTTGAATCCTCCACCTCCAGCATATGAGGCCAGCGCCCTACTCCTTTGAACCACAGGCACTGCCCTTTATTTCATTTTTTTGAGACAGAGTCTCACTTTGTGCTGTGGCGTCACAGCTTACAGCAACCTCAAACTCTTGGACAATCCTCTTGTCTCAGTCTCCTGCCTCAGCCTCCTGCTAATTTTAGAGACAGGGTTTTGCTCTTGCCCAAGCTGGTCTCAAACTCCTGAACTCATGCAATCCACCCGTGTTGGCCTCTCAGAGTGCTGAGATTACAGGCATAAGCCATTGCACCCAGCTTGGGGACTATTATTTTAGGGTTGTAGTTTTCACAGTGCAAAGTAATTTCATAATGTTATTTAATATAGTGTTTCAATTAAAAAAAATTTACATTCTATTTAATTACCTCTGACAATTTTGAGTTATTAACTGTACTACCATTTAAAGTTTAGAAATATTTCATTATTGCCACAGTCACATCCATATTTGTTTATGCTGAACAAGTTAATAAATATCTCTAATGGGCATTTCTTCAGACAGAAATGTGAACTCCCAGAGAATTTTGATATTTCTATCGTTCCCTACTCACCTTTTTTAGATGGCTTGGGTGGTACAACCGGACCAGGTTCTATGTGGTCATAAAAATTATTCATGGCTTTTGGATCAAAGTTTCCTATAAAGAAAATAAAACCACCAGACATTTATAATTTTTTCTCCTATTATATTTGATTTTTTAAAAGAAAATATGTAAATACGTAAGAAGAGAAAATGTTTTCCAGGGTTTGAAAACTCATTATATAATCCTACCCTACTTCCAGTGAAATTCTGTTTTATCACTGAGAACAGACCCAAGAAGACCACCATTCTATACCATACATCTACAATGTACTACACCTAAAGGAATATTTCTCTAACTGTAAAGCTCTTTAGGCAGGATTAAGCACGTGGGACATCTGAAGAAGAGAAACAAAACGATAGCTAAACTATTTTCTCTTTTTGCTTGTTTTGATTGTAATGAACAAACCATAAGAAAGAAGACTTAAATAGCAAAAGCTCACTTTTAGGTCTTTCATAATTTACCTTGAATTTATCCATTACAAATTCAACTAAGGAAGAAGCCAAATATATAAACTTGTAAACATTAATCAACTTGTAGTTTGAGATATCTAAGCAACTCTGATAAATGTGAAATACACGCCTATGGTTCGTGGATTCCTACTTTTAAGAAAATGAGAATCTTTAATATTAAATTTTGCTTACAGATTTAGCAATGATAAAAGGTAAAGTGCCAATTTCAGAACAGACAGAGCCATCCATCCCTGAGAATTTTGTCTTGCTACATTTTCACCTCTGTTAAAATGTTCACTCCCCGATCTAGTGTCTTTTCTGCCACATCTCCTGCTGTGACTCCTCCAATGTTAGTATTTATCCAGTGCCAGTTTGGGGTCTTACCTTCACTTCTGTGAACCTACCCACTCTGCTCTGCTGGATCTGAACAATTCCACTTAAAGTTTTTAACTGTACCTATAGTTATTTATAGAAGATGCTTGTATAGTAGTGACAGTTTAAATATATTCAATCTCTCGATTTCCAGACATGTCTCCCCAGGGAATTTTCCTTATCAAAATCAACAATAAAGCTGCTTTTTATCAAATTATGTGCTGATTTGCATCTAGTCTGAAAAGGCTTTAGATTCCTTCACTAGCTTAAAAGTTTAGATTGGAAATTCAATATAAAGTTTTGAGAGTGGGGGCTGTGCCTGTGGCTCAGTGGGTAGGGCGCCGGCCCCAAACCCAGCCCCAGCCAAACTTCAACAAGAAAACAGCCGGGTGTGTGGTGGGCACCTGTAGTCCCAGCTACTTGGGAGGCTGAGGCAGGAGAATCGCCTGTGGAGGTTGCTGTCAGCAGTGTGATGCCATGGCACTCTACCAAGGGCAATAAAGTGATACCATCTCTACAAAAAAAAAAAAAAATTTTCTAGAGTGTGGAAGAATAGAATTTAGTACAAAATGGATATACTTGTATTCCTTACGAAGAGATTTAGAAATGGCCAAGTGCCAAAAAGCTCAGTGTAAGGTCATTACCAAATCCAGACCAAAATCAGTTCTTTGCTTACTACATAAAACCTTAATAGTGGTTTCCTTTATAGGCCCTAATACAAATGTTTTGTCCATTTGAATATGCTGTTTTAAGATAATTTTCTGAAAACAAATTGCCATGATAGCTAATAAAAGCCACATAATATTTGGTACCATAAAGCATAAAAAGATCTAATATATTTAACACTTAAGTTATTGCTGATGACCTAATTTCTCAATTCCATAGGCTTACTATAATATCACCAATTGAGTTAGTGTTTCTTGTTTTGCTGCAAAGACCATCTAAGTAAAAAAACTGATATAATCTTCTAAAGGTTTGTAGAAAATAAAAGTTTGTAGAATCCCCACATTGTATGTAATAATTCTTTCACTGCTTAAAGGTAGTCGACTACAGAGTAACTAGGCTAATGAAAATAACTTTAAGGGTACTTGACTAGATTGCTCAATTTTCACATTCAAATGTGCTTCTATTGTTCAGATAACGCTGTTATCTTTTGGGTTTATCTGCCTCCATTGTTTACTCTTGCCTGCAATGGGATAATTTATTATATATTCTTAAAATATTGTAGAAGCTCTCTTAGCTGCCATAATTAGAAAAGTAAGTATGGGGATAGGGTATGGGAAGGCTGATTAAAACACAAAATTGTTTGGAAAAAAATATATCAATTTTAATGTAAAAAACAACATATTTGAATATGGTAATATTTTAATGTTAGACAAAGACCATTTCTTTATGCGTCTGATAACTAAAATTCCACATTGTATTTTTTACATAAACCACACCCATGATGACCTAAAGTAGGGGTCAGCTTACTTACTATTATTATTATTTTTTTTTTTTTTGAGACAGAGCCTCAAGCTGTCACTCCGGGTAGAGTGCTGTGGCATCACAGCTCACAGCAACCTCCAATTCCTGGGCTCAAGCAAGTCTCTTGCCTTCGCCTCCCAAGTAGCTGGGACTACAGGCGCCGGACACAACGCTGGCCATTTTTTTGGTTGCAGCCGTCATTGTTGTTTGGCGGGCCGGGCTGGATTCGAACCTGCCAACTCAGGTGTACGTGGCTGGCGCCTTAGCCTGTTGAGCCATAGGCGCCGAGCCTTTATTTATTTTTTTTTTTTTGAGACAGAGTCTCACTATGTCACCCTTGGTAGGATGCTGTGACATCACAGCTCACAGCAACCTCCAAATCTTGGGCTTAAGCGATTCTCTTGCCTCAGACTCCCAAGTAGCTAGGACTACAGGCACCCACCACAACACCTGGCTATTTTTTAGTTGTAGTTATCATTGTTGTTTGGCAGGCCCAAGCTGGATTTGAACCCACCAGCTTCTGGTGTATGTGGCTGGTGCCCTAGTCGCTGAGTTACAGGCACTGAGCCAGCAAACTTTTAAAAAAAATACTTTGTGGACCTGTAATATAGGCTCTATAGAAGCACACAACTTGTGTTGTTGAAGCACAAAAGGAGCCATAGACAAATGGGCATGGCTATCATTCCACTAAAACTTTGATTTATAAAAACAGGTAGCAGGCCCTAGTTTGGGGAACCTAATCTATAATTTTCTGTGTTGATTTCTTTAGAATGGAGCAAGGGAGATACTAAGATGTTTCCCCATTAACCTTTTTCAGTTCTTTTCACCCATATCTAGTTCCTAGTCCCGGACTTTTTTTAGTAATTTGTCTTTTTTTTTTTTTTTACAGAAAGAGCAGCTCTCTCCTGCAAGTCAGTTTATGAAACATTTTAAGTTGCAGAAATATAGTAACTGGCATAAACAAATCTGGGGATACAATTGACTCTTGGTAAGCAGAAGTTCAACCCATGGGAGCCATAGCACATGAAATTAATCAGAAAGTATCCCACTAGTCAAGGGTAGGCTACAGTTGGGGACATGAGTCAGAACCTTTTCCAGAGAAAAAGGAAAACCATCCTATTCTGGTGAGCTGGGTAAATAAAAGTCAGTTAAGAGAGCTTCTACCGTAGTATACTTTTGTAAAAGAATCCAAAAATCTAAAAGTATGATTACAGTTGAACATTTTCATGTAACAGATAAAATAAATAGTATATGCCATTTTTGTGTTAAAATGGAGAGATCTGATATTCTGATTTGGGGATCTCCATTTTTTACAGATATTTTAGGTGAATATTACATAATATCAACACTAAGTTTTAGAATTAAAACCCATCAATTTATAAAGTATTCACAGTGAATGACAAAAAGAATAAATACAAGGTAACAACACAGAACTGTTTAAATGATAAGAACGTAATGATGAAACTGCCAAAGTAAGACTATTTTTTGATCCCCCATATCTGATCAATGACCAAGGGGATCTTTTTACCAGGATTGTAATCTTATAATGAAAAAAACTCTCTTAAAATCTATAAAACTAAAATTATGCTATTTAAGAAGTTTAAAATACCACACTATTACTTATGGTTTACCAAATAATCAAGTCTATACCTCTAGATTGAAGAAGGTCAACTTCTTTCAGTGTACAGTCAACATTAATCTGGAGTTGTCTGTTCATGCTTCTCAATCTTGTCATTTCCTCAGGCTAGTAAGAAAGGACCCAAAATAGCAATTGTGGGAAAGTCATTATCAAGCCCAACATTTAAGAACTATGTTTCATGTTAATTGTTTTGTTTGGGTATCACCAAGAATATGGCCTTCATCCAGAAGGGGTATGTTTTAAAAAGTCCTATGTGAATACTTTTAAAAGAATAAGTAAAATGGGGACATTGAAATGGCCAAGCAGAAACAAAATCTAAATAGAAAGTGGCAGGTTACAATACTGAACTGTACTGTGTCATACAAGATACGATCATTTTAATCACAGAGCACTGAGAATATTCTATTTCTGTGTTTTCATGGTAAGGGAAACTGTGAGAATCAACCTTTTAAACAAGCAATGTCCATGATTTTAATACTAACCAGCTTAGTAAGAATTACAACAGTCCTAATTTTAATTATTGCTTACTGAGTGTCAGGCACTGTGTTGGTAAGAATTCTCTCATTCCTTCTTTTAAATCTTTTTTTTTTTTTTTTGCGACAGAGTCTGAAGCTGTCACCCTAGGTAGAGTGCTGTGACATCATAGCTCACAGCAACCTCAGACTCTTGGGCTTAAGCGATTCTCTTGCCTCAGCCTCCCAAATAGCTGGGACTACAGGCACTCGCCACAATGCTTGGCTATTTTTTGGCTTTAGTTGTCACTGTTTGGCAGGCCTGGGCTGGATTCGAACCTGCCAGCTCGTGTGTATGTGGCTGGCGCCCTAGCCGCTGAGCTACAGGCACCAGGTGCTGAGCCATTCCTCTAAATCAGCAGTTCTGAACTTGTGGGTTGCAACAGGGCCATGGCATTAGAAAGGTTGAGACTCAGTGCTCTAAATCTTTTTTTTTTTTTTTTTTACAGTTTTTGGTCAAGGCTGGGTTTGAACCCACCACCTCCAGGATTTGGGGCCGGTGCACTACTCCTTTGAGCCATAGGCACTGTCCACTGCTCTAAATCTTTTACAGTAAGTACTAATATCATGCCCAACTTATAAATGAGGAAACTGAGGCACAGAGAGGTTATATAGCTTTCTCACAGTTATAAAGCTAGTGATTAGTAGTCAGGATTTATATAAAAGTCAAATTCATATAGAAAACTTTGTCTTTTTGGACAACGCTCGTAGCTCAGTGTGTAGGGCACCGGCCACATACACCAAGGCTGGCAGTTCGAATCCTGCCCAGTGCCAGCTAAAACAATGGCAACAACAACAACAAATAGCTGAGCCCTGTGGCAGGTGCCTATAGTCCCAGCTACTTGGGAGGCTGAGGCAAGAGAATCACTTAAGCCCGAGTTTGTGGTTGCTGTGAGCTGTGACACCATGGCACTCTACCAAGGGTGACACTTTGAGACTCTATCTCAAAAAAGAAAACTTTGTCTTTTTTCTACATCAAAGGAAGCAATGAATCTAATACATGCAAATTTCAGGAACAAATGAACTGTGTTTCTCCAACTTTGTTTTTTCCTACCTCAGTCTTTCTAGATCAGCCACTCTTTGTGCCTTTCAGGACATATTAAGTGCTGAAATGTAGAGTTCTAACCTTCAGTTAAATCAAGCTTTTTGGAAACCTTTACTTCCCACATTATTCTTAATTTCATTACTACTTATATATATGTACAGTAAAAAATAAAGTCAACGTTTAGAATTTAGAGGCTGAAATACTGAATCTTTCAGTACACCTCAGGTATTAATTCAATTACTTAAGTGATTTTAACTGTATAAAGTAAAAAATGAAATATCTGCTACTACAGGAACATAGAACAAAATCCTACTTTTAACATGCACTTTTGCTAAAAAATAAATATGTTAATGTAACAGTGAAGAAAAATGAGCATAAAGAATATCTTAGGCTCGGCGCCTATGGCTCAATAGACTAAGGCACCAGCCACATATACCTGAGCTGGCGGGTTCGAATCCAGCCCTCCAAACAACAATGACAGCTGCAACCAAAAAATGCCCAGGCATTGTGTCGGACGCCTGTAGTCTCAGCTACTTGGGAGGCGGAGGCAAGAGACTTGCTTGAGCCCAGGAATTGGAGGTTGCTGTGAGCTGTGATGCCACAGCACTCTAGCCAGGGTGACAGCTTGAGGCTCTGTCTCAAAAAAAAAAAAAAAAAAAAAAGAATATCTTAATTCATAAAAATGCATAATTCATAAAAATGTTATGGTGTTAGAGAAGGTATATCAGGATAACTGAGAATGTTCAAACTGATTTAAAGATGCAAACTTGTGAAATTTTATAACTGTGTCTCAAAGTGAAGCTCAAATATTTACACAGCTATAATGTTCATGTTAGGAAAGATGGTGTTTATTTCAGTTGCTCAGAAGTTCAAGATCCGCTTGAGCAAGAGTGAGACCTTGTTTCTATTAAAAATAAAAAAACAAGCCGAGTGTTGTGGTGGGCACCTGTAGTCCCAGTTACTTGGGAGGCTGAGGTAGGAGGATTACTTTAACCCAAGAGTTTGAGGTTGCTGTGAGCTAGGATGATGCTACAGTGCTCTACCCAGGGCAACAGAGTGAGATTGTCCCAAAAATAAATAAATAAGCAGGTATCAAAAGTCAACACATTTAAGTGACATAAAAGGCAGAATATTAGAGCTACGATTCCATAGAATGCCAGAGGAATGGGTAGTGCTTATGGCTCAAGGAGTAGGGTACCGTCCCCATATACCGGAGGTGGCGGGTTCAAACCCAGCCCTGGCCAAAAACTACAAAAAAAAAAATAAATAAATAAAATAATAAAATAAAAAGATTTAAAAAAGAATGCCAGAGGAACTAGAAACTCACTTAGTAATGTTAGGAGTTTCTTTTATTTTCTAATTCCAATTGGCAAAAACTATGTAAAGTTAATGTGTACAATGCTTACTCCTTGCCTACCAGGCAATATTAAACCAGTTGAAAACATACAGTAAGCAATTACCTTAAAGATAATGCACCTAATTAAGGACTCCAAAGAGTGATGCTATGTCAAAAAACCCATTCGTTTCTTTGTAGTAGAAAAGTAAAATACTGGCTTGGTGCCTGTAACTCAGCAAGCGAGGGCGCTGGCCACATACACTGGGGCGGTGAGTTCAAACCTGGCCAGGGCCTGCCAAACGACAGTGACAACTGGGCTTGGTACCTAGAGGGTGCCAGCTACATACACCAGGGCTGGTGGGTTCGATCCCAGCCCAGGGCCTGCTAAACAAACAAAAAGTGGCGGGTGCCTATAGTTCCAGCTACTCAGGAGGCTGAGATAAAAGAATCGCTTGAGCCCAAGAATTTGAGGTTACTGTGAGCTATGATGCCAGAGCACTCTACCACAGGTGACATAGTGTGACTCTCACAAAACAACAACAAAAAACAATGACAACTACAAAAAAAAAAAAAAAATAGCTGGCACCGTGGTGGGCACCTTTAGTACCAGCTACTTGGAAGGCTGAGGCAAGAGAATCGCTTAAGTCCAAGAGTTAGAGGTTGCTGTGAGCTGTGACACCATAGCACTCTACGAAGGGTGACATAGTGAGACTGTCTTAATAAATAAAAAAAAAAAGTAAAGTACCCAAAGAGGTTGATACTTCTTATATATTTTGGGGGAAGAGAAAGAGAGAGATGCTTCAGCCATGATAGCCCTAAATAGTGAAGCCTTGAATATGAAAATATTATACTTTATAGCTAAGAGGCTACCGTACATTTGCTTATAACAAAAATTAAAATATATGCTTATCAACAGGCTCATTTCCAAGGATAGTAGCGCCACAAATTAAGGGTGTATTGGCAATACAGCTTCTGATTAAACTGAGGGAAAAGACTGTTTTCTGAAAAGTTACTGCCATCTGTCAAAAGCATGCTGTTTTTGTATAGGAAGGATTCAAGAGTGGCTATGTATAATTTAAAATTTTTTTCTAAGATAACAAGATATTTGTTTCTCATGCTTCATGATGAAAAATTCTAGGCTTTTTTTAAAAAGTGGCAGAAACGCCTTAAGTCAACTGTTTGGGCTCCTTAAAAAGTTCTCTGATAGGCTCGGCGCCTGTGGCTCAGCAGGCTAAGGCGCCAGTCACATACACCTGAGCTGGCGGGTTCAATCCAGCCCGGGCTCGCCAAACAACAATGACGGCTGCAACCAAAAAATGGCTGGGCGTTGTGGGGAGTGCCTGTAGTCCCAGCTACTTGGGAGGCGGAGGCAGGAGACTCGCTTTAGCCCAGGAATTGGAGGTTGCTGTGAGTGCTGTGAGCTGTGATGCCACAGCACTCTATCCAGGGTGACAGCTTGAGGCTCTGTCTCAAAAAAAAAAAAAAAAAAGTTGTCTGATAGAGATCAACATCGAACACCTCTGATGTTTTGGGGGCCTTAGGCCCAATTGTGCACCTAGGACAAGCTGTCGGGTAGTCTAAAATCTCAGAACAGGGAGGAAGAACTGGGGGGAGGGGACAACTGGCAGCTCTCTGCCTATTAAAATCTTACTTATGTTCAAGGTAAAATTTAAATTCCCCCTCCTCCATGAAACTGTTTAATCTGCGAATCCTATGGGCAAAAAGCTAACATTTCTGTTGAGAATTCTTAAAATATTTCATATTGATTGGTATCATTTAGCTGGTCAACATTTCTACTTTACTACCTTACATTATCTTTTCTCTCTCTCACACAAATACATGTAAATTCAGACAGATAATACATATTTTTACATATAGATCTGTTTAAGAGATGACTGAAGGAAAGGATGCCATCATTCATCTTGTACTTCTGTTCTCCTTAGAAAAACTTGCTACTCCAAGTTTCTGCAACTGCACACATAGCTAGTCAGAAATGTGCATTCTACTATCTTTGGGCAAGCACCCTTCTACAAGTTTTTACATATTGCTTAATAAGAAATTAATTTGTTTGAAAATCTGAACATAGCAGTATGTGCTCAGTAGCAAAACAATCAATTCTATACGAGGTATTCCTTCACACAAGTGGAGCAATGATAAAGACAGCCACTCACTGAGCACCTACTGTACACCAGGCACATTACATACACTGTCTTTTTATCTTGGTGACAATATAATGTACCTGCTATAATTCTCTTTTACACGCAGGAAAAATCAAATGCACAGAAAAGCCAGTGAATGCCAGAGGTGTTCTTACTCCCAAGCCTGTGTGGGCACTCCTTTCCCTTATGTCATGACTCGATAAACAAAAAGGGAATTCTCACTAAATGATATATTTCTTAATTTCCTACATTAAGTATACCTTTACATGATGTTTATGTTCCTAAAGTTAAAAGGAAATCAAAATTCTGAAAAATGCTTCATATTTGTGTTGGTATTTATATATCGGCAAATTTTTCCAGTATTTCACAACCAACATTTATTTTAAAAAAAACTTACTATTTGTTGGGCATTGTGTAATTTACTTCACATCTATTATCTTATATAATCCTAATAAAAATCCCATATAATGGGTACTCTACCACAATTTATAAGAAAAGCATAGAGAAAGTTACTTATCCAATGATGTATGAGTAACACAAGTAGCAGAAGTAGGATTCAAATTTGCACCTGACTTGAAAGTCCACTCACTGCCTTCAACACCATGTATACCTGTCCCTCTGCTGTCCACTCTCAATTGTCCTCCATTTAACTCTAGGTCTAGCAGATATTATCACCTGTATGAACTACCAATTTCTGAAACTGGGGGATGGCTACTTGAGGATTCATTTTACTATTCCACCTACTTTATGTATCTTTGAAATTTTCTATAATAAAAGGTTAAACTACAGGGCAGAAGTTTCACCAACTTCTCTTTTCTTCCTTTCTAAAGAAGACTCATCAATAAAAGTGATTTAAAATCTAGGGCTTTTTTGAAACACTAGCCCATGCTTTATCAGACAGTTCTCTACTTCCAATAAAAAGAAAAATCATTAAGGCTTTACTTAGCAGGGATTATCACATACCAAGTAGTTAGTTGCTAAATAAAACTTACATAGTTATTCTAAAGAAAATGACTTCTATGCTAAGAAAATTTGTTTATACTTTACAGGGACTTAAAGGACTCCAAAGTGCCTAATCACCACAGCTGGATTCCCATATGGATTACAGCCTTTAATATCTTCCTCAATCACAAGATTGTACTCAGGTTTCAAATGGAAAAAATACAGAAATTCAATTTATATTTGTCACCTTTCAGTTAAAAATAACTTTGCAATCTTGGGCGCGGCCTGTCGGCCCCATATCGGAGGGTGGCAGGTTCAAACCCAGCTCGGCTAAACTGCAACAAAAAAATAGCCGGGCGTTGTGGCGGGCGCCTGTAGTCCCAGCTACTCAGGAGGCTGAGGCAAGAGAATCACTTAACCCTAAGGGCTGGAGGTTGCTGTGAGCTGTGATGCCATCGCACTCTACCAAGGGTGACAAAGTGAGACTCTGTCTCTTAAAAAAAAAAATAAAAAAGATAACTTTGCAATCTTTAAGTTTTTAAGTAATTAAAATTCTTCTAATATTGGGTAAACTAAAAAATATAGACAATATTAGAAAAATTTCATTAAATTATTGATATGCCTGTTTCTCAAAAATTTCCACTGGTTCTCTGGTTAATAGCAGAATAAGGTTTGAACACCTTAACCTAGCATTCAAAGTCAAAGTCGTACTTTTCCTATGCACATTAACCTGTGTTAACTCACCAGAAATCTCATGCTCGCACCAGGGAACTAAACTCATTGTCTCCTGAAAGTCTATTTCTGTCTTGATTTCAAGCCTTTGTTACCCCAGCTTTACCTTCTAAAATATGCCTTCACCTTTCCTCTCTGCCTACAGTTTAGGGCAGTGATTCCTTAACCTTTTTTCTTTTAATCTAATAACCTTATGAAAATCAAATGGAAGCTATGATAGACCTGTTTCCCATATAAACATGAAACTCTGCACATCATTTCAGTGAATTCACAGACCCAGGAATCCCAAGTAAAAAACTTCTCTAAGAAGAAGTAGCTGCAGACATGTTGACTGTAGGGAATAGACATATATACCTCACTTCTCTAAACCTGTAAACTCAGAGATAGATTATCCTGAGTTGAGAGACAGTAGGAAAATGTGGGAAGGCTTCATGGAAAAAGTAGAGATTAAGCTGAGCCTTGAACAGATAGGATTTATACATGCAGAGCTTATAGAAGGGCATTCCAGCAGAAGGACAATATAAGAATGGAGAAGTATGCTGAATCTATACAGAAACTAGTTGATAAAAAAGTTCTCTCATTATCTGTGAGCATATATAGAACTTATCACTCTGTTATAATTATCTGTTGACCTATCTGTTTTTCTTACTAGTAGGTATGTACTAAGCACCTATCAAGAGCGTCATGTTCATAAACTGTACACAAAAAAATGCTTCATGAATACATAAATGTTGAAAGGTAAAGTGATAGAATGGATCATAGAAAGCTTGTGAAGTCAAAAGATTTTAGGAAATGTGTTTCAAAATTTTCAGAGTTATTTCAGATTATTAGAACTCATGTATATTAATGAACGTGTTAAAAAAATGTATTATTTGAAACTTTTCATTAGAGCAGTTCCCTTTATGACCACTATTGGTTAATACTGTTATTTCAGTTTCTAAAATTACTTATACTTAATGAAACTGCTCTGCCTTAAAATATTCTAGAGTCAACACATGCCCAAATATCATACTAATCTTATTTTAACTCATTTGAATTAATATACTTAGAAAAATAATTTTAAATGTTTAAAAATTATATATCATGTGCTTAAAACAAATACAGAGAATAACAGCCTATAAAACTTTTGGTCAATGTATACTTTTAATTTCCATTTTGACAGATAGCAGTTAATAATAAATAAGAGGCTATACCTTGATTATGTTGTCAGCATTTGAAAATACTGATGAGCCTATGGAATTTGTATGTATGAATAAATAATCCATCAAATTATTCTGATGAGAACTACTGGGGGCAAAATTCTTCATTCATTGTTTAAAAACACCAAACAAACAAAAAGCCCCCTAATTCTGCCAGGAACAGAACCTAAAAGAAAAACAAATGGCGGTTGTGTCCAAACCGCCTATCAACAAATCCTAATAGATCACTTACCGTGGGGATCGCAGTGGTGCAGCTGACTCTTCTGAGCCGTCTCTGCATCAGATCATGCTCCATACCGTTAACTTCAGCCTTCAAGTGCTCTAGCTCCTCTTTCTCAAGTTTCAATTGCTTTGCTAACCTCTCCATCCTTGCTCGCTGATGTAACAGCAAGGCTATGGCATTACAGATAAAGTTGTGGCAGAAAATAACATTAAGTTATTGGAAAATTTCTATATGTATTACTAATATATAGAAGACTCATCCAACTTGAAGATTGGCATTTATTCTCTCTCTCACCTTTCTAATGCTATACTGCCTCCATATCTGCTTTAATTCGGCTCTTTTAACTGGTACCAAAGTGATATCACATGTACATCCCTCTTATTCTGTCATCCTTAGTTTCATAAAGATCCTCTTTATAGGCTTGGCACCTGTGGCTCAACGAGCTAAGGTGCCAGCCATGTACACCTGAGCTGGCAGGTTCGAATCCAGCCCGGGCCCGCCAAACAACAATGCCGGCTACAACCAAAAAAAAATGGCCGGGCGTAGTGTTGGGCACCTGTGGTCCCAGCTACTTGGGAGCGGAGGCAGGAGACTCGCTTGAGCCCAGGAATTGGAGGTTGCTGTGAGCTATGATGCCACAACACTCTATCCAGGGTGACAACTTGAAGCTCTGTCTCAAAAAAAAAAGATCCTCTTTATACTTGAGTATGTGCCCTAAACAGGCTCATTACCAGACATACTGAATTACAATTATAATTATGTCCCTTCTTACATATCGAAAGAACACAAAATTCTCAGGTATATTGAAGTAATCTGAATAGACGCTTAAAAAACTTTATTCTTGTCTGTGACACACCTCTTGAGGGCAGGACACAATTATAGGAGGGACTTAACCTAACAAATGCAAGCAGTATATCCTGGTTCTCTGTACCCTCAATGATTCCCCAACAATAAAAACAAAAACTTTATTCTCCTTTATACTATTAGGTCTACTATTAACTAACCTAACAATATTCTTCATTACTAATTCTACTTCTTATATATATTTATAAATATTATGCCCTTTGGGCTATCTTTAGAATAGAAAAGATTCAAATTCTTTCATTTGATGAACTTTAGTCTTCTTTCTATGAATCTCTTTTCCCTATTCTGTAGTTTGTATTTTTGACAGTATCCATTTTACTTGTATTTTTCTCCTAATGCAATGAATGTTTTTTCTTTATTATTAGGTCACTATCATTATGTCTATACTTTCTTTTTTTTCTTTTCATTTTTTTTTTTTTTTTTTTGAGACAGAGCCTCAAGCTGTCACCCTGGATAGAGTGCTGTGGCATCCCAGCTCATAGCAACCTCCAATTCCTCTCTGGGCTCAAGCGAGTCTCCTGCCTCTGCCTCCCAAGTAGCTGGGACTATAGGTGCCCACCACAACGCCCGGCCATTTTTTGGTTGCAGCTGTGTCATTGTTGTTTGGCGGGCCCGGGCTGGATTCGAATCTGCCAGCTCAGGTGTACGTGGCTGGCGCCTTAGCTCGCTGAGCCAGAGGCGCCGAGTCTATGTCTATACTTTCATATTTTACAGTTGATCTTAGCCAAAAGGCTGAGAAGCTATACTTTGATTTCATATTATAAAACAAAGTATGTAGATAATTCTGAAGTCTTATTCTCAATAGTAGTACCACTGCCCAACATTTAATACATACTAAAACAGTTAGTGAAACTGAATAGCTAGTATTTTTTATTTTGAATAGAAGATTGCAGCCTCACTGTACAGATTAACTTCCATAAAAGGGTTAAAATTTACCTTGCGTATAGGCATAGTCATCTGATCCAGAACTAGAACTCCTCTGATATTTGTGGCTTCCCTTTTCTCCCCCAGAGCCTGGTATCACTGAAATGGGCTGAATAGGTTCTGGTGCAGCAGAGCGCTCTTCTTGGTCCACTAAATTTAAAAGATTTTCAGTTGTAGCTCGGCCTACGGTAATTTTAAAAACCGTAGCTGGGTTTGGTATCACCCGAGGAGATGGTGAAGGAGCACATGAAGGTCCAGTTGGCTGTGTATATGTAATATACACAGGATTAACACTAAATGGAGGTTTTGGTTGAGTAGATATCCCTCTTGAAGGAGAACTTGAAGGTGGTGTGGTGGCTGTGTACAGTGAGTGCTGATTCCGTGGAGATGGTTGATTACTGATGGGTGAAGGACTCCTAGTAATTGCTGTCCCAGGTCTTTGAGACGGTTCAACTGTAATTTCTATCTTCTTCATGGAACCTTTGGGTAAGCTTGATGTTGTGTATGGGAGATAGGCTACTGAGTGGCCTCCCTGTTTCTGATAGCTAGTAGGTCCTTGTTGATATGGATGGGGTGGAATAGTTGAAGGACTAGGTGGCATAAAGACGTGGCCCAAATGAGAAGGTTGCACTTGATGCTGTGGAGAGCTGAA
>CAUYON010059006.1:0-49138 GCA_963573935.1 Arctocebus calabarensis
TATTTTTAAAGATAGGCTCGGTACCTGTGGCTCAGCGGGCTAAGGCGCCAGCCACGTACACCTGAGCTGGCGGGTTCGAATCCAGCCCCAGGGCCCGCCAAACAATGACGGCTGCAACCAAAAAATGGCTGGGCATTGTGGTGGGTGCCTGTAGTCCCAGCTACTTGGGAGGCAGAGGCAGGAGACTCGCTTGAGCCCAGGAATTGGAGGTTGCTGTGAGCTGTGATGCCCCAGCACTCTACCCAGGGTGACAGCTTGAGGCGCTGTCTCAAAAAAAAAATTTTTTTTAAAGATAATTTCACTTTGTTGCCCTTGGTAGAGTGTAGTGGCATCACAGCTCACAGCAACCTCCAACTCCTGGGCTTAGGTGATTCTCTTAGCCTCAGCCTCCCAACTGGGACCACAGGCGCCCACCACAATGCCTGGCTATTATTTTTGTTGTTGTAGTTTGGCCAGGTCTGGATTCAAACCCGCCACCCTCGCTATATGGGGCCAGCGCCCTACTCACTGAGCCACAGGCGCCGCCTGAAACCTTCCTTCTTGGTTGCAATCCACTTTATTTTTCACCCATTAATCCTGACCTTTTTTTTTTTTCCCCACCTATTAACCCTTACCTTGACCTCCTTCTGGAGCCTGCTGAGACCATCACCTCCCTTTCTCTGATGATGCTTCTCCTATTGATGCAGACATAGTTGGGAGGCCCAGGTACTGCATACCTCTAAGCCTCTGAGACCCATGTTTATAACCTTGGATGTTTCTGCAGCAATGGCTCTCTTGTCCTCACCTGAAGGAATTCTCATTAAGTCACACAACGGATTAGAGAGCTGCTCTCCTGCTCCTCTTTCAGCCCCATCCTGGCTACAGCCTTTCCTCTCCCTTCCTCCAGAACTGACTCTTCCCCTTGCCTTCCTGATCAGGGCTTCCAAATTTCAACTTGTCTACACTGAAAAGGGTTAATAACTTGGATTATCCTAAGGCCTGGCTCAGAAAGACTCTTTCTCTGGGACTCAGTCTCCCCATGTGTTAGATGAAAGCGTAAGTCAGTTCAACTCCCCTCTAAAGCTGTGGTATCTGGTATTATGTGTGGACTTTTCTGCTCCCATGACCCACCAAGCAGGACCAAGGCAGTGCCACTCACATCATTGTAAGTGACCTTGACTTTGTGAAGCCTCTGTCAGGAAACCAAAGCGGAGGGGGAAAGTCCATCTCCACCATCGTGGATTTCAGGGACAGGCACCCACCCACTGGGAGAACAAACATTAGCATCCGTGTGGTCACTACGTGGAGGTGTACAGATTAGGGCTAATCAAAGGCAGAGAGAGATGTGTTTTTGTCGGTGAATCCCCTTGGCTGGGGAGCAAATCTCCATCTTGGCAGGAGGGACTCTTACTTGATCAGGGCTGAGTTCTATGAGTGACTGTAAATTCTCAGTAAAACAGCCCCGTTGGGCCCAATTTCAACCACTTAACCCAGAGGTTGCATTCTTGAAGTGTTCTGCCAAATGCATTCGTCTCCCGGCTCACAGCTCCTGAGCGCTTGCTTGGAGCAGCTGCATCCCCGCCAGCCTTTCTGTTCTCATCTGCCTGAATGCAAGCTTCAGACCCCTTTCATTTCCCACTCCTCCATGAGGGAGTCCCCCAGTGTGGCTTGTTGGTAAGTGCAGGCCACCCCTGTTCCTGTTGGCTTGAGACCAAATAGCAACTGGGTTGAAACCTGGTCAGCTTGGGAAGCCCTATCTAACTGCCTGCCTCATGTGGTCAGATGCTAAGTCAGGTTGACCAAACTACAGCTGAAATGGCTAAGCAGAGCCCAAACTACTGGTCAACTTGGTCAACATCAGCCAGCTGGTCTAAACAGTGCTAGACTTAGCCTGAGAAATGGATGCCTTCAAATGTCCACTCAGTTTAAATAACAAATCAACTTGGTCAGATAATACCAAAGCCATTGTTCAGCTTAGTGAAACAATCAATCAGCTTGATCAAACAACTCTAAACAACCTGTCTTTAGAGTTAAATGAAACCAAAACACCCAAACAACTCAACAACCAGCCATTAGGTCAAACAACGCCAGAATAATGGGTCATTTGGGGCGAATAATGGCAACACACCCTGGCTGGTGTAAACAGCCTATCGACAGCCTCAACAATGTCAAAATATTTGGATTAATTCACTCAAACATCCAGTCAGCTCAATTAAACCCAGTCAACTCGGTTAATGAATGCCAAAACACCTACCCAACTTGAACAGCCAGTCACATGGGTCTAACTGTGACAAAACAACTGGTCAACGTGGTGAAACCACCAATCACCACAGCTAAACAAGCAGTCAGCCCAATGAAACTGAGCAAAAGCAACAGGTCAAGCTGGTCACCAAGCAGTAACAAAACACCCACTCCGCTCTGTCAAACAACCACTCAAGCAGGAGAGTCTGTTGTTTAAACATTCAGTCAATTCCATGAAGAGCCAGTTGCCTCCATACCAGGAAACCAAAACAACCACTTAACACAGTTAAATGAATGACAAATCTAAGTACTTAGAGATGCGTCTTCTGCTCTGTCCAGCATTCTCAGGCAAGCGTCACACGGCCAAGTGAATGGTTAACTTCTTTGTCTTTCACTAAAATGTCCATCAGTTTAGCAACATCCAGGAAGAAATCAGACCCATCACTCATTTGAATAAGTACATTCTCTAACTCATAGATTGAGTTTCTCTGGTCCTGGGCAGAGGGGAAGCAGATCTGAGAAAACTATCTCTGTCCCTCCTCCACAGACTACAGTAGGAGGGAATAACCCACCTCCAGTGTCTCTTGTTGCATAGCATTTGGGATACCTTCTGCCAATGACCGGACCTTTGTAGGGTGAGCCGCTGAGCACCTGCCGTGACTGAGCACCTGTGTGGTGAGACATCACATTAGTTGAGTCTCAGAGCAAGCTACTCACCCCAAAGTATGAGCCTGGTTGCCCAGGTCCAAGCCTCTCAGTGGGACCAGAACTGCCCTCATCAAGTCCAGGAGCTTGGGTCACAGAACTTAATAATGACAGTAACGCCTTGGACTCTTACTGTGTGGTAGGTGCTGGGCTACCTGAAGCCTGTACGTATTTTATCACATCTTACCTCTACAAAACCCGATAACATTGGCACATCTTTTACCCCCATTTTACAGGTAAGGTACATGGAGGCTCACAGAGGCAAAGAAAGTCTTCTTAGGTCACAGACCTATAAAGTGGCAGAAGCAAGATTTGAAACCCACTCTAGTTTGAGGAGTCAGCTATGCCTTTGAAATACTTACTGGAAGGAAGGATGAAGGAATGACTTGGCCTGCATGGCATTGCATCAGAGGTGTAGGTGAGGCACAGAGGGAGTCTGTGTGTGTGTGTGGTGGCTTCAAAGCAGATGTCCTTGGTTCCAGTGGAGACTCAGGTATAGACAGGTTGGAAGCCTGAATTCCAGTAAAGCACACTCTCAACTTACAGTCCACTCTGGTGCTAAGCCCTCTTGCCCAGGAATGCCAAACGGGCATTACTCATCCCCCAGAGGTCAATGGGTCCTGGGGTACCCTGGACCTACAGGCAACCTTCAGGGCTTGCTTACAAGGCAAGGGACAGGTGACTTCCTGAGATCTGCCAATTCTCACCACTAAAACAAAGCCTCCTGGCACCTGGCTCCCTACCTGGGCATCAGGCTGAGCCCATTCTTGACCACAACTGATGCTGTCCTTTCATTCAAGGAAAGTCATGTTGACTCACCTCCCTCCATCAGGCACAGACCATTTTATTGAACGTTAACGCAAATCACACGGGCAGGAAATGTCGTAAAGAGAAAAGTAATCTTCTGACGGAAAAATAAATTATCAGCCGTGTTCCGAAGGAAAAGAAACATTCTTAAATAATTTCTCTTGCTGTTGGTATTGGCTGGCAGTGTGGGCCAGCCAAGCAAATGGTAATTTCCAAATTAGATTATACATTATGTCATATTAGTTTTATATTAGAAAAACAAACGGGATCAGAGGAGAAGTGCCAAGGCTGGCGGGCCGTGCTCGCCATGTGACTGGCTGTGTTTCCACTGTAGAATGTTTAATGATTCCAGAGAGGTGGAAAGCAAACATTCAGACCGACATGGGGGCACATACAGGTTGGGTGTGTGGGGTGAACTCTCCCAGGAGGGAAAGGACAGCTCCCAGGTCAGGTCGAGCAGAATGTGGGTATGCTGTCCTGGCAGGGGAGGCAGAGGACATCCCAAGAACACGGTCCTGCCTTCTCTTCTCTGGGGACCTGGATCCTCCTTTGAAGGGACTGACCCAGAGCACTGGCCTTGGAGCCAGAGCACCGAGGCCAGCCAGTCAATGTTCATGGGACAGTAAGTGGAGGTGGCCCGTGTCAGTTCTAAGGAGGGAAGACATGGTGGGGACTGCCTCTGACCCAATTCCATATAGATTTGTCCTTGGGCAGCGGGAACAGATGTCTGTATCTCTTGAGCGTGCAAAGCCAGGGCAGCGAGGAGGAGGACTTTAAGTCAGAGCCATGTCAGGTGATTTACCTGTATACTCAGCAATCACACCAGGCCATGTTAGAGGTAAGGAAAGGGAGAGGCAGAGAGGTGAAATGGTTTGCCTGAGATCACAATCCTGGGACCATCGTGTGATGCACATGAGGGGCGGGGGTGGGGGAGACTTGCTGATCCTGAGGTGTCAGGAGCCTGACCTTCAAAGTCTCTCCCCAGGTCTGTTGCTCAGATGGAGGACGTCTGTACTTGTTTGCATATGAATTTGGGCAAATGTCTTTTGTCAAACTCTGAGCTTCTTAAGCACAGAGATCTTATATGATTACCTCTGAAAACGTTGTATCTAGCACAGAGGGTGATACTGCTTTTGAGAGTTGCAGTAGAGACAGGAGAAAGAGAAATCTAGACAGTCAGGGCTAGAAAGGGCTCAGTGGACTCAGGAACCTGGGTCTGCATTAACAGTTCCAGGTGTTCTGAAGTCTGCAAAACTGCCTCTCGCCCCTGTGACAGCATTGCTGATCAGTCAAGCTCCTCTGTCCATGCAGATCTTTTCAAACAGTCTCTACTAGGCAGTCAAAGTTGGCACTGAAAGGAAACATATTTGCCACTCTCAGTGTAGTCCCACCCTCTAGTTGTGAGAAAACTAATAGCAGGGAGAGGAAGGCAGCTTGTCTGAAATCGCACAACCAGTATAGATAAGTCAGATCCCAAACCCACCTTCAGAGCATACAGGAGAAGACTCAGAACAAGTTATTTAGCAAGTGTCTGACAAGTGACAGTGTGTGGCTGGCTCTGGAGTCTGGATAAAGACATAAACGAGAACCTAGGGACCAGCTGGGCTGGAAGACCCATTACTTTGGACATTCCTGTCTTCAAAATCATTTCCATATTCTTTGGTAGATCTGGGTTCTAATTCCAGCTAGATTTCCTTTGTCTGTCTAAGCTCTCTCTCTGGACTTCAATTTTTCCATCTGTTAAATGGGGGCAGGCATGATGCTCAAGTTCTTTGATGTAAAATCCTTTCTGGCTCTAATACTCCAGATACCTGTGGTCCTGGATTTCAGTCCAGATTCTCCCAAGACTCAGATGCTCCTTGGGGTGAGCCAGGACAGTGGGAAGCTGCAGTAATTCTCTTGGACCACCGGGGGAGAAGGAGACATTGAGCATGGTTCTGGCTTAACTCCCGTTTGACCCTTGTAGTGGCCTAGAGGGTCACTGGGGCTCCTGACTTCCTGCTTCCTCCTGGAGTAGCCATGGTCTGAAGATTATCTGACCTGAAAGCACATGTATTCACTTACCAGATACTCACTGAGCCCTCCCCAGGCTGGACCCCTTCCTGAGTGTTAGGGTCCCCATCCCTGCCTTTGGAGGAGCTCACAGGTTAGTGAGGGTGGCAGTAATGCACTGAGGCACCCAAATGCAGCCAGCATAGTAGGGACACCCGTGACTGAGGCAGCGGGGAGGCTATGGAAATGTAGAGGAACAGTGATGTCTGAGCCAGATCCCGAAGGACCAGGCAGAGTTTAGCAAAGAAGAGCAGCGGGTAGGGGTGCATGCTCCAGTCAGAGCAAAGGCCCAGTTATCGGAGGCAGAGTGAGTCTCAGTAGCTCTGTGGACAGGAGGGCAGGACTGTGTATGAGCAACAGGGAAGGTGAGCAGAGACAGACACACATTTGCCCCCAAATACTCATTGAGTATCTACTAAATTGTGAAAGGCCTTGAGTGACATTCCCAAATCCTGAATCACTTCCTTCCTGGGCTCTGGATATTTATTATATGCAGTTGTCTCAAAATCTAGTTCATTCTCATTTGGCTTCTCCCATTTCCCCATGGGATGGCTACATTAGTAGGAGTTGGGACTGGGCGCAGGACTAGGAATAGCATCAGGGCCACTGCAGCCCAAGAGAGGAGAGATAAAAAGGGTGGGAGCCCAGGGCATGGTCTGGGACTGCCTGGCCTCTCCATCTGGTTTTGCACTGTCCTGTGGCTGCCTATGTCTCCCTCAGGGCGTGAGATATGTGTCCTGGGACCCTCCTGGGCTGGCTGATACAGGTGGGACCGTTAAGTGCACAGGCTGAGGTGGAATAGTTGAACGGGAAAGAAGGGCAGAGAGGCCCCTGGGAACTTTGTGAAGGAAAGTCCTGGAACAAGGAGGAAGTTGGGGTCTCAGCCAAGATCCAGACCCTGGGAGAGCTAAACCCTGGGGAAGGCCAGAGGGAGCCATCATTAATTGTACAATCACAGTGTACCTGGAGCTCTGCTTGTATTCATCTCACTAATGAGCCTCATTACCTTATGAGAGAGGGTTATCACCCCCACGGTGCAGTTGGGTTTGATAGCACAGACACAGAGAGGTTAAGTAATTTGCCCAAGGTAACACAGCTGGGAAGTGGTGATGCTTGGATGAGAACACAATCTGTCTGATTGCACAAGCACTTCTCTTTCCGGTGTGCCACTGTGGCTCTTTGCATTTCTTGCCTCCCCCTTTCCCTAGATCAGTGAGCCTTCACTCCTTCCTGTCTTCATATGGGCTATTCTGTCTGTCTGGAGCATCATCTCTTTTGTCCATATTCTTTGCCTGGCAATGTTCTTATTTTTTCTGGTCTGATTCAGATATTCTTTGGAAAGTTCCTCTGACCCTTCCAGGCAGATTTCATTTCGTTTCCTCCTTTCTACTTTCCCTCCCTTATCTTTCCACCATCATCCACCAGCCATCTCTTTGTCTCTTAACCAGAAAGATTTCTGGCTGTCTAGGTAGAGTTCAGGGCCTCCCCTGCAATCCAATAGTGCAGAGGTTCTCAACCTTCCTAATGCCATGGCCCTTTAATACAGTTCCTGTGGGCCACGACCCACAGGTTGAGAACTGCTGAGATAGTACTTTGTAAAACAGGTGAGCACACACTCAACTGTGTGTATTTATTTGTTCTAGTGTCTGTCAGTTTCAGCAGCCTGGGAGCTCCCTGAGGGCAGCGGCTGGGTCTGGTTCTCTTCTGTCCCAGACATTGGACCCAGCACAGCATGTGCTTCCTGTCGACCTCCCCCTGACTCCTCTCTTACACAGAAGATTCCTTGAATTTGCCCTGTTTCTCAAAGAAGAGAGCATTTTCAATGCCTGCAGTGATATTGGATTTGAGATAGCATGTTTTTGGTGCCAAAAGAAACACTTACAAATAGCTGCTGTCAGCTGGGGAGAATTGAACTGGAGAACCACTGACAGTTCTAAGATCACCCCTCAGTCCTGGACCCTGTCCCTAGGACCGAGGGGTGACAGACCTGTAGAGAATTTTGGGCATGTCAAGACCCCAGGCTTGCTTCATCAGCCTGGGTTGCATAAACCATTGCTCAAGGCTTGAGGAGACATGGAGACTCTGTGTGTCACCAAGGGGATGCTGGGTATGTGCCAGTTCTGGATGGGGATGGGCTGAGTATTAGGTTTTTTTTCTAGGTTATGCTGTGGTAATAGACTTGCCATGGCATGCCCCAAATAGGGGTTTTACAATAACAAAAGTTTACTTCTCGCCCACATGACATTCTGTCTGCGGTGGCTGTGGGTTGATTGTGGCTCTGTTCCATGCGTCCTCTTCATTCCGAAATCCTTAGGAAGCAGATGTCCCTATTTTGGACATGACATACTCAGGGCAGAGAGCAAAACGAGAAATGACTGAACCAGACAATAGCTCTTACTGTCCCTTTCACTCACTTTTCTTTGGCCAAAGCAAGGGACAGGGCTGAGTTGACATAAACTCCACCCACAAGAAGCCCTGCAAGTGACATGGGCCTTGGGAGGGGATATAGAATCCTCCCGCCCAGAAGGGGGTAGTGAATAACCAGGAGCGATAACACAGTCCCTCATAGGCTGTGACCATCACGCACACTTGAGCCAGCTCCCTCCACAACCTTTCACGGCCCATGCAGATGCTTTCTGACTTCAAGCATCTGTGAAGCCTCTGTAGAAAAGAGATGTCCAAACTGGACATAAAAATGTGGGTCAGACGTGGGGGTTACACAGGCGTACAAAGAAAGGAGGACAGGATTGGTGAGCTGGTAGGAAGACCCTTCCTTCCATCTTTGCCTGGCAAACTCCTACTCTTCCTCTAATTCTAATGCCAATTCCTCTGTGAAGCCCTCCAGCACGGACCTCCAAGCCAGGTCTGGTGCTCTTCCTCTCTGTCCCCCTGCCCCTGTCCTTTTCTCATTTCACAACTACTTACTGTGTGTTATGTCATCTGTGTGTCTGAGTCCCCCAGGAGCAACGATGTGCTGGAGTTGGCGCCCACCTTCTCTGAGAGTTGATGGTAAGCATCTCTTCCCAGCTCTGCGTTCAGTGGGTTGCTTGAAACCAGCTGTGGTGGGGATTTACGTCACAGAAATCAGCAAATGCTACAAATAAGGACAGTTGTCCTCCTGGAAAGCCACTTGTTAAGCAGTTACTGTAGCCACTGCCCTAGACTGTGCCCCGTCTTCCGCTGGTGTCTGGCAGGGCCATGGGAGTCCCCCTAGAATGGCTGGCTGAGTGAGTGGGGAAGGCCTGACCAAACTCTTGGAGGCCGTGGAGTACAGAGTGAATGAATGCTCATCTGGCTGGAGTTTGGTCCCTGTCCAGTCTATGTCCTTCCTCCCAGACCTCTGGCTCTGTGCTCACTGCCCCAGGGGAGATAGGTGACAGGGCTGGACACAGAGAGGCTGAAAACCTTTCTGGCCTTTGTTCTCCAGATCTCTGAATGTTTAAAATTGAGAGTATTTAGGGAGAGAATCAAGGGGAGAAGAAAGGTAAACCGAATGTCTCAAGAAGAGCGGAGAGAAGAGGCTTTGTTGGGGAAGTGACAAGAGCTCTGGGAGGAAGGGCTGGGGTGCACCCAGGAGATGCTGCCGTATTGGTGGCTGAGGCAGCCAAGTGTGCAGGTTTGGGTGGCGGGATCTCAGGTATAATCAGTGTGGGATGATGCTCAGGCCCTAGGTGCCCTGCCCTGCCTGTGCCTCACATCTGACACCACAGAAGGTTCCAGAAATGTGAATGACTCCACAAACTTGAAGTAAGAAATTAAGTTATAGGTAGCAAAGAAAGTGACATTTCTTGCATCCCCTTGTTCCTACATGGGTTCTCATGGTTGAGACCTGAGATTTGTACTAAAACGTGAGGGATTTAGATCAGAGGTTAGCAAATGTTTTCTGTAATGGGCCAGATAGTAAATATTTGCAGGCCATATGGTCTCTATTGCAGTTATTTAACTCTGCCATTGTAGCACAAAAGGAGCCTCGGATAATACATAAATATGAATGAGTGAGTGTGGCCATATTCCAATAAAACTTTATTTATGGACACTAAAGTTTAAATTTCATATAATTTTCACATGTCTCAAAATATTCTTCTTTTGATTTCCCCCCAAACATTTAAATACTTAACAAGCAATCTTAGCTCATAGGAGGTGGGGCATATGGTTTGCTGACTCCTGATTTGATGGAGCAAGGGAGTGAAGTAGCCAGTCAGGAAGCAAGGCAGCAGGGCACGCGTGCCTGGACAGGGTGGGCAGGAGAGCACCCTCTCCAGGGGAAATGGCGAGAACATGTGTGGAGAGGGGATGCCCCCTCCTTTCTCCCTCTGCACCCCCACCCAACCCTGCTGCTGGCTTGCTGGGCCCTGGCGCCATCTGCAGCCACCCAAAGTGCCTGCCTGCAAGCACTGAGCCCTCCATGGGAGGGTGGTCAGGCAGCTGGACTCAGCAAGGTGGGCGGGCCAGCCGTGTTCAGTCTCCGGGAAATGAATGTGGACACGGCGTGGGCCCAGTGGGGCTGCCCACCCTGGTATGCCTGGATCAGGTTCCCGGCGGCGTCTGAGCACTGTAAACATAGCGGCTGGACAGGCCACCACTCTGAAGGGCCGTTGAAGGCAGCTCTGCCCAGGAGGAAAGCAGGACGGGGGCTGACAATTTGACATAAACCACGGGGCAGTGTCCGGCGGCTGGGAAGCACAGTGCTCCCCACCGTGCCCTGTGCAGCTCTGGTAGGTGTGCTTTACCCAGGCTTAGGATTTACAGCCCCTCCCAGTTACCTTCCCCTGTGGAGCCAGGGGTCTTTAGAGTGGAGAGCACTTCAGAGATCCCCTAGACTGCACCTCCTGACAAGGGGGGCGCTGAGGACTAGAGAGGAACAGATACCCGTTTAATTGTTGTAAGAATAGGGCTAGAGCTTAGTCTCTGGCCTCCCAAGACAGGGCTCTGGACCCCTGCTGGGTGATCTGGAGAAGAAGGATCCTTGGGTAGCAGGTGAGATTTGCCCCCCAAATTTCAGCTGCCCCTAGGGTTCCTATGGACCCTCAAGAAGCACCAGTGTGGGACTCCCACACAGCCAAGCCCTACACGTGGACAGATGTGGTCAGTGTGGTCAGTTATGTGAATGGACATAGGAATCATAGTTGATGAGCACCTACCATGTGCCAGGCTGCTAAATGCATAACTTTGTCACCTCTTGTGCCTCTGTAGCCAGCCTGCTGTTCACATGGTGCACCACATGAACACTGACACGTGCACACAACCACACTAAGGTGCAGGGCCACAGCCACATGTGTTAATACAGCCCCTTGGTGTGCACGTCGGCACTTGTGTCTGTCCAGGCAAGCTCTTTGTCAGGGACACATGTTTGCTCATGTGTGCACATGTATGCACACATGTAAGCCCAGGCTCGCACACCCTTCCTCTGGCAGCTCTGGGAGGTGTGCTTTACCCAGGCTTGGGATTTACAGTCCTATCTGGGGTCTCCAGACATTCACCTTGTTCTTGGCACATCTCAAAGTTCTATCAAAGAGTTTGAGAATGCACAATTATAAGAGGGACTTTTCCTAACAAACGCAATCAGTGTAACCTAATTCTTTGTACCCTCAGTGAATCCCAAACAATAAAAAAAAAAGAGTTTGAGGATGGGATTATGGGGATCTGGGAATGGAAAAACAGGTGATTTGCAAAATTCCTGTCATTTTTGAGCTTCTTTCCAAAGATGCCCATGGGAGCCACAGTGAGGCCTGGCGATGGCTAGCCTCAGGCTGGCTCTACTGGCAAGGAGCAGACCTCCTGCTTCCTCTGGCCCAGCCTGGCTTGTGCAGGGACACAAGCCCACCATGCTCTGCTGCTCCGCCCTCCACCAAGGGTCCTGCTGGTGAGTGCCGTGCACACTCAGCCCACTCTTTCTGGACCAGCTGCACCTCAGCTGCACACAACCTGTTGCAGGTTGTCAATGATAAGGCTAATGCTGAGTGCCAGGCACTGTTCTAAGTACTTTATAAGTATTGATACATTGTCACAAAAAATTTATAGTTTATAAAAACCATAGCTGTACCCTTCTTACAAAGAAACTGAGGCATAAAGAGGTAAAGCAACTGGCCCTAAACCACACAGCCTGGAAGGGAAAGACCCAGGGTTCACATCTCAGCAATCTGGCTCCAGAGTCACCATCTTAATCTCACCCTTATCCTGCCTCTTGGAACACAGGGCAGGTTAATCCAGAGAAGCTTTAGGAGCTGGGAACCCCAGGGAGGATGGGGAGGAGGGCTCTTCACTTCTTGTGGGCCTGCCGTGTGATAAACCCTACTCAGGGCCAGGCCCTGTCCTGGGAGGGCCCATTCGCCTTGCTGCCACCACATTCCACCCCTTAAGCTCTCTACACTGCAGCATGTCCAGGTGAGATGCTGCACCCTCAGGGCGGGGCTGTGCACCTCTGAGGCTGGATGTGCAAATGGGGACACATTTTCCAAACTCATTCTTTCCTACTTGGTATCCCCTTCTTTCCCGTGCATGCCCCATGCATGGTTTAGACTTCCCTGCCTCCTATATTAAGCTCATGCTGTACCCTTTCCATCCCCTCTTCCCAGCCTTCAAGGCCTACAGTTGCCACCCCTTCTGGGAAGCCCTCCTAGATCACATAGCTGGTACTTTGTTGGGGCCCCTACTGCTTTGTGCTTGGCTCCTCATACCACCCTTCTGTCTGCCTCAGGTCAGATGGTTGCTCCTGATTCCACAGGTACTCGCTGAGGGCTGCCTGTGTGCCAGGCACTGGGAACACAGCTGGGAAGGTGGGTGCTTTCATGGAACTCCCAATCCTTCCTTCCTATTGGAATGAGGGATTCTGCCACCAACTGGACCTTGTGAAGATTATTAATTTTGTTTGCAGGGCCTGACATGGAAATAGCACATAGTAGGTGTTTCATGTGTGTTGGAAGAATGGAATTTATAATCTCAGTTCAGGCATATTATCTTTATGAGTCTTTAAAAAATTGATTAAAAATAAATTAATTTTAAAAATTGATATGATTTACCGTTTTAATTCAGTTTGGTCTGGGATGAGAGAGATCCCCCAAGGGGCAATGTGCAGGTCTGGGGCTAGGGATGGGCTGTAGAGATGGCCGTCCAGCAGTGCCTGTGGCAGCAGGCACAGACGTGGACGTACCTTTGTCTCCAGCCCCGGCCTGGTTGTCGCCTGTGCTCCCGCCTGCCATCCACATGGTGGAAACGCCGATGAACAAGGGTCTTCCTGTCTTCTTCTCTTTCCCCCTTTTCTAAAAATAAGCTGGAATCTTCCCCTCATCTGCCCCCAATTTTCTCCTGCTTGACCCCAACGACCTCACGCCCTCAGATGAGGCGACATGTGTGCCCACTGCTGGACAGATGGGCCAACCCTGCGGTGCAGATGTTGGGAGCCTGCCCTGGCCTCTGCCCCAGCCTAGCCAGCCCCTCTAGCTATACCCTTCCTGGGAACAAAGCACTGAGCCAGCCCCTGGGCTGTGGGTGGGGTGGGAGAGAACTTGTTTATAATAGGAAGCTCCACCCGGGTTTTATGAGCTGTCGTGATAATCATCATCGCCCACATTTGTAGACACTAAGCACTTTCACATCTGTTATCTCCTTTAGTCCAAGCAATAATGCCTCAAGATTGCCATTACTGTTAATGCCCAGATTGAACAGGTGAGAAGACCAGAGAGGCAACTTTACTTCCTTAAGGTTGCCCAGCTAGGAAAGAACAGAGCCAGGACTCAAATCCAGATCTCCCAGACTTAAAATTCTGTCCTTCCTGCCTGTTAATGTCTGAACCAGGCAGTGGCTTTTTGATCTTCATATTGTTTGTTTACCAGCTATTTATCGAGGGCCCGTTTGTGTGGGGTGCTAGGCTGGGAGCCCCACCTTGGGCCTGGGAGGAAGGAATTATTAAACTCATTTTGTGGAGGAGGGGGCTGAGACTTAGAGATGGGCTATAACTTGCCAAGGTTGGTCTGTAGTGAGATGGGGCATTGGGGTTTGCATTGAGGATGGCCCAACTCCAAAGTTTTGTTTTGTTTTTTTCTGCAAAACAGTTCACAATGATTAGCATCAGGTGCTTTATTTTTTAATAAGTTGGTTAATCCAACAGAGTATCTTTTGAGTGTCTGCTCTGTGCCACACATAGGGCACAGGGGTGAACAAGACTCACAGACCTGGTTCTGGTGGGCTTTGTGAACTAGTGGAAGATGGACTTGTAAATGGCAATTATGGTGCAGAGTGATAAACCATTATTAGCCATAATAGTTAGGTTTGTACAGTGTTTATTGCTTACTGAGGGCTCCATATGGAAATCTAGCCATATCCACGTAATGATGGAAAAGGCCCAGTGGTGTCCTGGCCTGGCATGTAGGCCATGGTGATGTGGTAGAGCCCACCTCTCTGTCCCGCCCCCTGCCTCACTCTGTGCACTCCAGCGCTCCTGCAAGGGGCAGTTTCTCACCTCTGAGGCTTTATCCTGCTGGACATGTGCCTGAAAAGCCCCCTTTTGCATGCCCTACTTGCTCCTGGCTAACTCTTACCCTACAAACTCAGTTCAGATGGTGCCTCCTGCCCAGGCTAGGTGGGATGGCTGGGAGGGTGGGAGTTTTCTGTAACTGGAGATGTGTGAGCTCAGGATGGGAGATCAGGACAGGACAACAAGTCACTAAACCTCTATGGGCCTGAGTTTCTGATTGTGTGAAATGGGATCAAGAACAGGACTTAACTGTGGGAAGATAAAGGCCTTGTTGGAGGGCAGCCTACCAGCCTGTGCATTCTAGGAGGAGTGCAACCCAGCCTGCAAGGTCAAAAAAGCTTCCTGGAGGACTCACTGTCATGCATGGGCCCCAGAGCCTGTTATTAACGGCTAATGCTTATGAGAACAGCAGGATGCTGAGCTAAGCCCTTAGCACAGGTTAAGTTGTTAAATCTTTGCAACAGCTCTCTGAGGCAGGTGCACCTACTCATTAGCATCATCCTCATCTTACTCATTAGGAAGCTGAGACACAGGGAGATTAGGGGACTTGCTTAAGGCCACACAGCTCAGAAGGGGCCAAGCCTGGATTCTAACACAGGCCCATAGCACTGGTGTCCCTGCTATAACCATCTTGCTTGTACAAGAGGGAGCAGAGCTATGGGGCAGAGCCCAGATCCCAGCACCGGGGGCTTGTCTCCCACAGCCCTCCCCCTGCCCTGCCCTCCCAGTACCAGGCTGCTGTGGGGTCCTGGATGCAGAGTTGAGGGGCTGTTCTCCTGGCCCTTCCCTTAGGCTCACTTCTGTCTGGAAGCCAGGGGGCATCACTCAGGCAGTGAGGAGCCACCACAAATCACACGGTTCTCTTTTCCTTCCTCCCTTTTGTAGGGGCTGTTTGCGCCTTTCAAAGCAATTTTCCTGTGATCTAAGCCCATTATTTCTAAAAGGAAAAGAAGCCAAGGTAAGGAAAATGACTTGTGCAAGGTCAAAGGCCTGAACCCAGGATCCTTACCACAAAGTCATGGCTGGTTTCCTCCCTCCCTTCCTTTCTCACCCCTGCTTCTTTCTTTCCTTTCCTCTGTTTTTCTTCTCCTTTTTTCCCGCTGTAACTGTTTAAATGGAAGAAGAGAGGAATAGGGGAATGGAAAAGGTGGGAATGTGGAGTGGGAAGAGTACTGGGCAGGAGCCAGGTGCTTTGAATTCTGTGTCCAGGATTTATTATCACTTTACTCTATAACCTTAAGTTACTTTCTCTCACTTAGGTGTTCATATTGATAACTTGGGGAGGGAGCTGTCACTTCTATCCTTTTACTTGACAGAATTGTTGTAAGAAACAATTCAATGAAACATTCCTTTGCTCTTTTTTTCTTTTTTTCCCGTGATTTTTGGCCAGGGCTGGGTTTGAACCTGCCACCTCCGGCATATGGGGCCAGCGCATTACTCCTTTGAGCCACAGGTGCCGCCCTCATTCCTTTGCTCTTACATCTGCCTGCCATCCTTCCATCTGTCCACCCATCATCCATCCATCCATCAATCCCTCCTTCCCTCTGCACATCCTCTCTATTCACCCATCATTCCACTCATCAAACTATCCAACATCCACCCACCCAGCAGCCACCCCCGGCCCCATCCAGTCTCCCTCCCACCCACCTACACACTCATCCAGCCACTCACACACCCCTCCCTCACTCCCTGGGTCCCTTGCTCTGTGCTGTGCATGAGGGAAGGACTATACCGTAAGGCCTGGCTCACCAGCCATCTCCAGGGGATCGCTCGCTTACCTGTAGAGACTGACAACCCACTCTCACTTCTTGGACAATGTCTGTCCCTCCAGTGTCACACTGTTTTGTCACAGGCAGCTGGTGAGTGCCATCACAGCTGAAGGGCCAGGGGCCTGAAGGGTGAGGACTGGGGCAGAGTCAGCTGTGTCCTCCTCAGCGTTGCTCAGCCCTCAGCCTCACAGAAGCATCTGTAAGTGTTCTCTGAGTTCCTAGCTGTCAAGGCCATCTCAACCTGAGTCCTAATCCATCCTCAGCCTTCCAGGACAGTTGGAATCAGAGTAAGGAGCCTGCAGTCTGAATGGTAGACAGATGCCTTCTGATGCCCTCTTCTCTTTGGCATCCTAGTCTTATTCTCTTTAGAGAGAAGCTTTTTCACCCCCTCTCTTCAGAGATCTAGAGAGGTTGAGTACAATTCAGGGCTGCACAGCAAGCCAGTGGGGAGACTTGGAATAGATCTTCTCATAGTTAGCCCTGCATGTGATCTCATGCATGCAGGAACTGCCCACAGAGACCTGCCTCGTGGGCTCCAGGAAGGTGGCTCTGAGTCCCCAGTCTCTGTCCCCATCTTTCCTTTCTTGTCCTGTCCAGCCAGCCCTGCTGTACCAAGGCCGGCTGGGTGCCCTGGCAAGACACTGGGGCTGGTTGGGGATTGGAAGGCAGAGGGTTTGTTATTTTTTGACTTAGGCCTGCTCCAGAGCTTAGCCAACTGTCAGGGCTCACCTAGCCTTTCCTGGTTCTGTCCGGCCCAGGGCCACTCTGGGTGACAGGGGTCGGCCTCCCCCAGTGCATGCTCCCAGGGACTGGTCTCCACAGTGAGCATGAGCTTGCTGGGCGGGCTGTGAGGAGCTGCCTGTCAGCAGAGGTGGTCTTACCCCTCCCGCTCCTTTTCTCCTAACTCTCAGCCACATTGGAAGAATTAGGGGCTGCTGGCGGAGGGAGGTGGCTGGTTCCCATGGCGGGGACCATGCATAAGTCCTAACACATTGGCACTGCGTGTGTGCCGGCTGCAGGAAGTGGGCCCTGGCTGAGCGGACTGATGCTGCTCCGGGGGCTCTGTGGGCAGGGCCTGCCCAGAAAGCCTTTCTCCCCAGCTGGCCTCAGGGCCTTTCTGGGCCAGGGAGAAGCCTCCAATATTTTCCTGTTTGCGTTTTTTAGGATTCTGCTTGTGATGTGTGGAGTCTGGGGCCTGTTCTTAGGTCACAGGTCAGCAGGAGCTGCTGTGGGTGCAGCGTGAGACTTTGGAGGGGTCCTTTCCTCTTCAGGCCACCCATCTCGAGAGCCATACAGTTGATGGCATGGGACATCTCTACCCTCTACAGTGCTGTGTAGTTGGTATTTTCAGGCCCATTTTATAGATTACAGAATCTCAGAGAGAGGAAGGCACATGCTGAGAATCACATCTAGAAAATGGCAGTGTTGGGATGGAAACTGGGTCTGTCATGTTACAAAGTCCATGCCTTTTCAACTTCTCTGTGCCTTTCCAGAAATCCTGTGTCCTCTAAGTCTGTGTGCCTGCTGTGTACCTGACCCGGTAGGGCTGTGGGGCAGGTGAGGGCCATGCTTCTTGCCAAGGTCCAGGGGCATGGTCAGTGCCACCTGGGCTTGGGCCTTCTGTGCCTATAGGGTAGCCTAGGCTGCTGGAGTGGGCACAGTCTGAGTCCCCAAGGACTGCCACGGCCAGGGAGGGGGCTCCAGACAAGAGTCTCAGGGACAGTGTTCTATAGATGTTCCTACCTGTGCAAAACTCCAGGGACAATCTTGCTGCCTCTCTCCCATTTTTATAACTCAACAGGGCCCCCCATTGCTTCTTTTTATATCATTAAGAAGTAACAGTGGCTAAAAATGTACAGGATGCCAGGTGCTTTTTCATGCATGCCATCACTGCAACCTCATACCCATGCTGTGGATGAGGTCCTGTTGTTACCCACATTTTGGAGGTGGGGGAATAGACTCAGTGGAGTGGAGCCTCTGGCTTAGACTTATGGCAGTAAGTGGCAGGGCAGGGATTTGATCCTGGGTCTGCATGGCACTGTGCTATTCTCTCCACCGTTTCCTGGGGAGGCAGGAGCCACCGCCTGTCCTTCTCACCCAGCTTGGAGAGGATGCTATTAGATGGGCTTCGTGGGGCCTGGAAGGAACTTGGGCCGTGGCATCTCTCTGGTTCTCTGCTGGCTTCTCTGTGCCATCCAGGAGTGTTCCTCCTCCCTCCTCCCTCTGGAGTCTCCTGGGAGGTATGAGAGGGCTTTGCATCAAGAGTCTGCTCCAAGATGGAATGTGATAGGAGACTCTGGGGTCTGGAGCACTAGGAAATGGAAAGACTGGCCCCATCTGGGCAGGGCATGCATCTTTTGGTGGCTCGGTGAGCATCCGGTGCTCACCTCACCGAGTGCCAGGGCTGGGACGGGTGACACATGGATTTGATTGCTCAGGAAATCTGTGTGGGGGCCTGGGTGGGGAAACAGGGTGGAACAGCTAATCAGCCTAAAAATAGCAGAGCCTAGAATTCTGAGAGGTTTGAGGTGCCCCATTCCTAATTTGGAAGTGGCCCGTAATGTTCTCTGTGGTGGGTGCCCTACGTGGGTGGCTTTTCAGTGACTTGAGCAGGCCCCACTGTGGCAGTAACACTGGGGCAGGGAAGGTCTGGGCTCTGGTCCTGTGCAGCCCCTCCCTGGCTGAGCAACCTGGGCAGAGAAGGCCAGAGCATCTCCAAGCACCTATTTTGCCCTGGCTGCCTGATGATTCCAGCCCTGGCCATCAGCAAGGTGGCTGGTGACATGCACTTGGGTAACAGGAAAGTGTGAAGTGCTGCATACATGTTGGCTGTCATTGAAAAAATGGAAAACACCTGGGAGGGCAGATTTCGTAACAGTGGCTAGAAATCTGAGCCGAGCCTAAGCTCTCTCCCATGAGGTTTATAACTTCCCATGCCTTCCTGGCATTCCCAGTTTATTTTCCTAGATGTTCCCTCTTGCTTCTTCATAGAAAATACTTCCTTTGGCTCATCTAAAATCAGAAGAGTCCAACCACAGAATAGGTTGCACAGATTGGTAGTGAGCTTTCTGTCACTGGAGGCATTCAAGAGAAAGCCAGACAACACCTGGCAGGGATATGTCACTTATGGCTTAGACTAGTTGCTAGTGAACTTCCTTTGACCCTCAGAGTCTGGCCATCTGTCTCTGGGGGCTACACTACACTGGCTCTCTCTGTCTTGGAAGTGCCTTGCTCAGATCTGAGGCAGACCCACTACCCTGGACCCCTTCATTGCTGTAGACTGTAGCAATGGTACCCTCACTGTCCATCAGTGCCCATGGGCTCAGTACTCACCACAGCTGAGCCCCACCTCCTGGACATGCTTCAAAGCTCTGGTCATGCAATCCTGCAGGGCCTCAGTTTTGCTACATGGAGATGCTAACACCTGACACTCTAGCTTTGCAGAACTGGGTATAGACAAGATGACATCAACTCACAGGCACCTCAGGAGTCACACAATTCCCCTTTGAAGGCTCTCCTGTTGAGGATAGGCTGAGGTCTGGGGGAGAGGGGTCCTGCTGGACGCCACACATAAAACAGCTCTTAAATCCATGTTTCTCAGTGTTCAGTCTGCCCGCTCACTCAAGTACCAAAGGGGTCTCACATCACAGTTATGAACCCAAGCTTGAGTCTTGCGGTCACTATGTGGCTTGGTGGAAGTTATGCCACTTCTCTTCAGTCTTCCTGTCAGTGCATTGTAATGCCTGCCTTAGGGAGCTGCAGAGGGGAGTGGAGGAGACCAGGGTCGAAGGAATAGGGCAGCCCAGGGTTTGCAGGTTAGCCGTGTGCCAGCACCGAGACACAGCAGGTGGAGTGGGCTAGGCTTCAGCAAAGCATCTAGAAGGGGTTCAGGAAGGAAGGAGCCCTGTCTTCAGAGGGTCTCCTTTTCAAAGTCACATCCGGCAGGTCTTAGCTCAAAGCACCTCTTCTGGGGAGTCCTTTCTGAGCCAGAGCTGGCTCCTTCTTCTGGGTGCTCTTGTGCTTTGTGATGCCTGCTGATACACAAGCTGTTTAAGACCAGTGAGGGAGACAAACAAACTTTCAAAGTTTCAAAGCTTTACTAGGTGTATGGCCTTGGGTAATTTTGTCTTGAAGCCTTAGTTTTCTCATCTGTGAAATGGGTGCCAACAGTGTCAACCTCACGGATTTACTAGGAAAATGAAGTGACCTAATATTGAGCCTCTGTATAAACAAATGGCAGTCATTGTTGTGATGATGATGCTGGTGATGACATTTGTTCATTCATTCATTCAAAAACATTCACTGTAACCCTTTTCTGAGCTCTGGTTGGGGACTAGAGACATAGCAACGGGCCAAACATTCCCTGACTTCTGGGAGCTAAGAATCTAGGTGATCAACCTGTAAACAAAAATTTCTGACCCAGCGTATGGGCAGACGGGTCCTATGGATACAGAGGACACACAGAAAGAGACCTCAGGCTGCTGGGAGGAGTCAGGGAAGGCTTCACAGAGAAAGGAACATTTGAGTTGACAGTTGAAGGAGGAGTTAACTTTGGTCAGGTGGACGAGCTGGAGAAATGCACCCCAGGCCCAGAGCACAGCACAAGCCACGTAATTGGGGTGGCTGGAGCGTAAAGCAGCAGTTTAGACCCAAGTCCACAGCATTGTCTCATGATTATCTCTTCACCTAAGTGGCCGAGAAGAGTCATGGTCAGAGAACCCTGCAGGAAGAGTGAGTTTTGATGATGATAGTGCTGATGGTGGTGAAGAAGACAATGTGAAAATGATTTGATGTTGCTGGTGCCACTGTCTAGGCCAGTGTTTTTCAACGTTTTTTATTTCATGGCACATTTGAACCTATAGTTAACTTTCCACAGCGCACTTATGTTGATAAAAAAGAAAAAGAGAGAAAAAATATATACTCACTGTGCTTTGAACTTCTTTCAAAAAGAATTTAATTAACGAGCTTTAAAAAATTTCACAGCATACCCAAGATCTTCTCAGGGCACACCAGTTGACAATCACCGTCTAAGTCCTGCTCCTGGAAGAGGGCTGCTTACAAGTGTGTGCAAGAGTACAGTTTGCAAATACTCCCATAGGTATGGGGTACACAGGAAATGGGAAATGGAGCCACTCGGTGTTCTTGGTAAGTGGGAAAGAGCTCTGCAATCGAGAATGCCCATCCTGGCGTTCCAGCCTGGAAGGGCCTGGAGTTCTGAGCTTGCCATGGGGTTGAATCAACCTCTGTGTCCCCTATGCCCAGCACAAGGTGGCACCAACTAGATATTCTTAAGTATTAAAAGTCAGATCCTCTTATGGCCACATGGATGGTGAGAGGGACCCTCAGAGAGGGACAGGGCCACATGGTGAGACAAAGTGGCCTCTGCTGCCTGTACCCGCTGGCCTTCTCTGGTCTACCTCCCCAGTCTGGCTCCTGCTCTCATTCCCTCCTCTACCTCGTGGACAAGAGTCCTCACAGGGGAGCACTGACGGGCTAGGCTGGCAGTCACCTCTGTCCTCCCCAGGTCTGAGCACCCTCCCTGCCGCCAGGACTGCCCATGGGCAAGTGGCAACCTTCCAGGACTCCTCGAAGCCACCCTTGTCTTCTTGATGAAAGGCATCTGGGGTCCGCCAGCCCCTCCTTGGCTCAGGAGAGAAACAGAATACACCGATAATGATCTAATATTTATACAACGCCTTTCTACCAGATGCATCCCAACAAGGTTTACAAGCTGTCCCTGCTGACGGCCCAATGTATTCCAGATCCTCTCCCGGCCCCCGCCCGCCCTCACCGTCCCCCCTGCTCATCCTTGGGGGCCCAAATGCCAGCAGAGGCTCCTAAGCTTGTAAATCCACCTTCTCTGGGCACTGCCCCACAGGGGGATCATTTGTGTTCATAACTGGAAAAGAAAAGGCTGTCCAGAGGAGAGGCAGGGCCGCACTCAGGTTTTGAAATTTGGCCAAAGCTCACAGCACCCAGTGAGCCTCTCCCCTAGCCCTCCACAGCCTCAGACCTGTGGGAGGGACGAGGGAAGGCCGGACTGGCCCAGCACAAATGTTCCTCCCAGTCACTTCCTCCGAGGCCGGCTCCATGAATGAGGATTTGTGTTCGTTCCCTCCCCATAAATTGCCCTTGGTCACCAGGGCCATGTTCTGTGTCAGAGTCCCTGACCACCAGCCTGGGACAAAACCTGCTTTGTGAAGTCCGGGTGGAAGACAAACAAATGATTATTACCTTCATTTATCCCCTCCCCCCACCCTTTTTTTCTTGGCCTGGAGTTAAGACCTTTTTTCTCTGTCAACAATCTTGACTTTGTTCCCTGAGAAGGAAACAGCTCCAGGAGGGGCTTGCAGAGATGCTGCTTGCGAGAAAAACCGTTTGGGAGGAGGGTGAAAAAAGACAGAGGTGACAGGAAATGGCAGACATTTTTTGTTGAATTAAACCATTAGGAGTGACCCCCAAACCAGAGCCAGGCAGAGGGAACAACTGCATACATTTAGGTCAGGACAAGCAGCCAAGTGAGGAGCTGAAACCAATTACCATAAATGAATGTTTCTCTTTTATTCACGACCACCGTGCCTGTTCCCAGGATGCTCTTGGGCGTCTTATAAAAACAGATGAACTCTCTGGTTTTGTTCGGGGAGTTATTAGCTAATGCAACTGTTGGGCAATTTATCAAACATTAGCACACGCAGCGATTAATGACCAAGAGAAGTCATCACCAGCTGGTCCAAAGCTGAAGAGTCTGCCCTATTTCAGGACTCAGGCACTTCTTTTTAGTAAGAACATTTATTTAGGATTTTGGTGCCCTAAAAGTAACAGCCACCCTCAAACCCACTCCTCCTGGATGGTCCTCTGGCCATAACTGTCCACGGCCACTTGAGTGAGAAGATGAATTCCAAGACCCTGGTGGGATCTTGTGTCCAAGATGTGGCTCTATTCTCCAGCTTCCCCCACAGCACAGCATGTGCTATGCTCTGGTCTGGGGTCCATTTCCTCTGGCTTGCCCTCTTTCATCTCTTTCTGTGTGAAGCCTTCCCTGATTCCTCCTGGCACCCCAGGGCCTCCTTCTGTGTGTCCTCTGGACCTGATAGGACCCTTACTCCCTGCCCCTGTAACTCGGGCTATACTAGTTGGGTCTGTGGGTTTGCGAGTTGACCACCTAGACTCTGAGCTCCCTACAGACAGGGAGTGTTTGGTCCCTTGCTCGGCCAGAGCTCAGAGAAGGGAGGAATGGAGGGTTTGTGAATGAGTGGGTGAATGGCAGACCCATACACAGCACTGTCCTGTGACTCCTGTACACACAGACTGTCTTTCTGTCCCCTAAAGAAAAGAGGCCATGGTTCTCTCAGCACAGATTTTTTCCTGTCGTGGAGCTGCAGCAAGCTGGCCTCATACGGAGAGTCACCGGGGAAGGAGGAAGGCACCGAGAGGCAGTGGGTCTATGGTCTGGGGCAGCTCCTTTCTCTCTGCAGGCTTTGGTCTCCTCATCTGTGAAATGGGCTGGGTTTCTCATCTCTCAAGCTTCTTGAGAGGAAAGTTGCCAGGGTCTACATGATCTTGGGGGCATTTCCAATTCAAAAGAAGAGAGAAGGAAACAAACCAAATTAAAGCTGCTCTATTGTTTGCTCTTGGGTAACTCTGACTTAAAGAAAGAAATAGTTCAATGTCTTCTCAGGCTTCTGGCTAACATGACCCACTGGTGTGAGGGTGAGGAAAAGTGCTGGTCTCAAAATCAGGAGGAGCTGGGTCTAGTCCTTGCTGTGTGACCTCAGGAAATTTCCACCATCTCTTGGAGCCTCAGTTTTGGTTCTGAAAAATGGGACAATAATACTTCATACTCTGGGGGATGTCAATGTTTGAAAAGTGCTGAATCCAGTCCTAGGACCAGAGCAGGGTCTCATTAAACAGTAGCTTCTATTCTTGCTATTAATTATACCAACAAATGCCACCAGCAGGTGAGAAGCATCTTCCTTTTCGTTTTTGATGACAAGCTATTTTGTACCAGTCCTGGTGTTAAAGAATTAACATTCTTCCTCTCTGCTAATTCCACTGAATGTGTTTCCAACCTAGCAGAGGCCGCTCTGCCAGATTCTGCAGCGGGCCTTTCCCTGCTGAACTGCACCATCCCAGCCGGCTGGGGCTGACATTTGCCAGAAAAGCAGACCACCTTCTCGGATTTTCCGTTTGCAGCTGGGAGGGAGACAAGGAGGGCGGGCTGGCAGAGCAAATTACAAAGCAGGCTCCGGCTCCAGCTCCCACTCTGGAGGGCCAGGCCCCTCATGTGGGGGGTGAGGCACTGCCAAGGAGACGTCTCGAAATGGGCCTGGAGCAACAGGCGTCCGCTCAACGGGACATACACAAGTCCCTGAGTTCTCCTGGGTCAGCAAGGACAGTGGAGAAGGACCCAGGCAAGGCACAGAGGGTGTGCCTGCCTGTGGGGAAGGACCACAGCTTGAATCTGGGCACTGGGACTTCAGGCAGGTTGTTTTGTCTCTTTCAGACTCAGTTTCCTCTACGTGTATGGGAAGAAAGAAGGGTCCCTGGTCCCTTATCTGACATGCTTAGGGCCAGATGTGTCTGGAAGTCAGATGTTTTCAGACTTTGAGGAAGTGATGTTTGTGTTTACCATGCTTTATATAACACCCCACAGCTGGGTAAGGGACGCAGCATGTAAACAAATGCTTGCTGATTTCCACAGTGAAATGTGTCAATATTCTCATTAAGTGGAATTAGTAAAGAGCATACATTGCCTATTGAAGGTATGGAGGTCCAGATTGGATTTTTTTTTTTGCAATTTTGGCCAGCGCCAGGCTTGAACCTGCCACCCGTGGTATATGGGCCCCGTGCCCTACTCTTTGAGACACAGGCACCACCCCCAAGTTGGATTTTTTTTTTTTTTTGACACTAAAAGAATTTGCTGCAAGTTTATAGAAAAGCTCTCATTTCTCAGCTCTTCCTGGATTTGGGAATCAAGGATAAAGGACTATGGACTTATAATGTCCCTGCCACAGGCTTGTGGGAAAAACCAGAAAGTGATAGGGAACGTAGGCAACTTGCAGATTTCAGAAAATGGGAGGTGTCGACTCCCCCAGATCGTGGTTGTCAACCTTGGTTACACATTGGAACCCCCTGGGGAGCTTTAAGAACTATAATACCATCCTCAGACCCCACCTAAGGCAGTATTCAAAACTGTGGGCCTGCAGCCCTTGAAGTGGTGAGGTTACCAAGTGTTCCCTGAGTGATTCTTTTCTTCTTTTTGAGAGTGTGAAGACATTATTCAGACATAATTTACACACTATACAATTCACCTTTTTAAAGTGCACAACTGAATGGTTTTTAGTAGATTCAGGCTGTGTGTGCATCACCACCAGCAACTTAAGAATATTTTATCACCTTAAAAAGAAACCCCTACTCTGTCACTTTCTTCCTCTTTCTGTCCCATACCCCCACTCCTAAGCAACGACTAATCTACTTTCTGTTTCTGTAGCTTTAATATCCTGAATATTTTATATAGAAATAGAACCACATAATATGTATGGTCTTTTGTGACTGGTTTCTTTTCACTTAGCATAAAGTTTTCAAAGCTTAAGCTTCATCGATCTAGTAGCATTTACTACATATCGGTACTTTATTCCTTTTTATGGCTGAAAAACCATATTTTGTTTATCCATTCATCTGTTTATGGACATTTGGGTTGTTTCCACCTTTGGCTATTATAAATGATGCTCTTTTGAACATTCATATGCAAGTTTTTGTGCGAACACATGTTTTCCTTTCTCTTGGTTATGTAACTAGGAGCAGAATGGCTGGGTTCAAGGGCAATTTTATGTTTAACTTTTCGAGGAAAGGTCAGATTTTTCCCTAAGTGGCTGCATTATTTCACATTCCCAATATCAATGCACGAGGGTTTGAATTCTCCACATCCTTTCTATTATATGACTTTTTGATTATAACCATGCTACTGAATGTGAAGTATTATCTTGTTATAGTTTTGATTTGCACTTCTCTGGCCACTAATGATGTTGAGGATCCTTTATATGTGTACGGAAAATTTTTATATCTTATTTAGAGAGAAGTCTTTGCAGATTCTCTCATCCATTTAAAAATTGATGTAGTCATTACTCTTTCCTAATGAAATCCTGTTTCTTCTCCAGTTATAAGCTTCTAAGGTATGAATTGTGTGTCACAGGATATTCAAATCCAAGTGCAATCTTGGTTCTTAATCTAAGCAGCCCTAAATGATTTCTTGTAGTGAATAAAAGTATTTCAAAATGTACTTTCTTCAACAGTTCAAAGTAGATTCATCCTGGGAACACATCTGTATTTCTGTAGTTAGCTGTGTTGCAGTCCATGTAATGCTCCTGTATAAAAGAAAGGCATATGTTTAACAGAAGCATCATTTTCTGTCACTGAGTTGAAGTGTTTGCCAATAAAATATTCTTCCATAATCACAAAAATGGTATATTCATTTTTTATTTTTGAGTTTCAAGAGTTTTTTGTGTGTTCTAGGCACAAGTCCTTTGTCAGATACAAATGTTCTGTGCATTGTCTTTTTTTTTGAGACAGAGTCTCACTATGTCGCCCTCGGTACAGTGCTGTGGCATCACAGCTCACTGCAACTTCCAACTCTTGGGCTTAAGTGATTCTCTTGCCTCAGCCTCCTCAGTAGCTGGGACTACAGGAGCCCAGCTGGCTCCTGGCTGGCTATTTTTTTGTTGTTGTTGTTATTGTTACAGTTGTCATTGTTGTTTTTAGCAGGGCAGGGCTGGGTTCCAACCTGCCAGTCTTGGTGTATGTGGCCAGTGCTCTAACCACTGAGCTGTGGGTGTCGAGCCATCTTTTCACTTGGACACTTCCAAGTGTCCTTGGAATCACAAAAGGTTAAAATTTTGATAGGGTTCAATTTATCTATTTTTAAATTTTGTTCTTGTGCTCTTGAGGACCATGTCTGAGAACCTATTGCCAAATTCAAGGTCTTAGAGGTTGATCTGTATGTTTTCCTCTGAGATAGTGCCATAGTTTTGGCTCTTATGTTAGGTCTTACATCCATTTTAAGTTAGTTTTTGTATATGGTATGAGGTAGGGGTCCAACTTCTTTCTTTTGCTTATGGCTTTGCAGCTCTTCTGTCCCTCCATGGGTGAGACGTGTACGGTTTGAGAACCACTGCATTAGAGTGTAGACTCCTGGAGGGCAGTTTGTGTTTTTTGTGTCCTTGGCACTAACCACAGAAACATAGAAACGAATGGATGGATGGATGAGTAATGAGGGCAAATGTGCCGCAAGTCAGAGACTCTGAGCGTCAGATCAGAAGAAGGCTAAGTATTCATGAAGAGCAGCCTCACTTCTGTGGAGAGTCCCCTTTTGATAAGGCAGAGCTTTTCCAAGACTTTTTGGCCGTACGTTTGGTGGTAGGGAGCTCCCTCTCTATAGAGCTAGTCACCAGGGAACGGTCTTATTGATCTGAGGGAAAATTCTTCCTTTTACAGAGCTGAAATGTGCCTCCTTGTAGCATCCTTTCATCCTAAGCCCCAACACTGCCATCTGCTTTAAGCCAGCCCTGAAGATTGTATGGTGATAAGGGCGGCTGCAGCATCTTCTCCTGCAGCCGCCTACCTGTCATGGGTGGGGTTTTTAGCCCCTCACGTCCTGGATGCCTTTTCTGCATCCATTCCAGCCAGCCCTGTTCTGCCATGAAGAAGGCCCAGGACCTGACACTATTCACCAACCACGTCAGAGGAAAGCAGATCTTTTTCTCCTTGCTTTTGGCCTGAGCTCTATTAATTTAGCTAGAGCTCACATTAGCTCTTTCTTGTTTGTTTTGTTTTTTGACACGGGGTCTCACTCTATCACTCAAGCTAGGGTGAAGTGGCCTCATAACAGCACTAGAACCTCAGTCTCCTGGGCTCAAGTGATCTTCCCGCTTCAGCCTCCTGAGTAGCCAGGACTACAGGTATGCACCACCATCTTTGGCTAATTTTTCTTTTTTTTTAGAGATAGGGTCTCGCTCTTGTTCAGACTGGTCTCAAACTCCTGGCCTCAAGCAATCCTCCTTTCTGGGCCTCCCAGAGTACTAGGATTATAGGCATGAGCCACTGCACCTGGCCTCATTAGCTCTTTTTCATTAGTCCCCAAAGCCCGCTCACTTAGGTTAAGCTTGTGATACTTATTAACAATATAAGATGAACAATGTATTATTTTATTATAATAAACTGATAGTGTTGATATCATTAATAATATATTAGGACATATTAATGATGCTGGCCACCATCTACTGTGCCTTTACTATGTGCTAGCATTATGTACAGTGCTTTATAAATATTGTCTCTTTTGGTTTTCTATAAGGCAGCTATTATTATACCCATTTTAGAGAAAACTGAGGCTCAGAGAACCTGACTCAGGCTACAAAGCTCAGATTGAACCTGGGCTTGCCTGCCTTCAAATGCCCTGATCTGTTGCTCTGTGCCATCCTGCCTCCTGCAGATGGTCCTTCCTGAAGGAGGTGCTGCCCTGCCTGTCCTTGGACAGCTGCAGCTGAGCCCAGGATTAGTTCTGGGCCTTTGAGTCTGCCATATTGCACACCTGCTCCTTCTTCTGCAGCTCCAGGCTTCCGAAAATCTCCCCAGCCTGCCTGTCATCTTTGCTGATGGAATTCTGACCAAGTCAGGGATGATTAGCAGCAGAATCCTTAGTATTCCACTCTTCCTCCTGCCTAGCCCAAGCAAAGATCCTCTAAGACTGTGTACCAGGTTGGGAGCCCCACTCACGTGGATCATCTTTTCGCCCTGGCTCCTCTCCTGGGGGTTGAAGAAGCAATCCCATAGCACTTTCCCTTGCCTGCTGCTTGGCGCAATCCAGAGCATGGTCGCCAAGGCACATGGAACCCACCTCCCCTTCAAGGAGGAGTGGGTGGTTGTATTTACAGATGGGCGTGGAGAGTTGCCCTCCAAGGAGGCACTGGTTGTTCTCACACTGCCAGCCCAGCATGAGCCTTTGCAGCTATGAGCGAGTTGGATGCAGCCTGAAGAACCCTTGAAGCAGGCTGCATGTCAAGAACTTGGAACCCTTTAGCAAGTTCATTAGGCACATTTTCAAGGCCCAGACAGGGTCCAGAAAGTTACATAAATAGCTGTTTGACCAATTAGTTTGACCAATTCAATTCATTAGAACAGTTTAATTAGTCATAATTCCTGCCTTCTTATCCACTCTATTCACTCAGTGATTCCTTCGTTCACATATCACTGTATTCCACGAACTTTGTTCATTTGCTCATTCATTCCTTTGCCCCAATTTATGGCACAGGTCCACTTCCTTACCTCTTAAAAGTCTTTTTCTCAAATGTCACATTAGTAGTGAGGCCTTACATTCCGTCTCACACTGCAGGGAAAACCTTTTCCCTGTTTTAATTTTCTCCATGCATCTTCCTAATACATTACCTAATTTATTTATTTGTTTTATTCATTGTCTGGTTCTGGTGACTATAATAAACTGGGATTTTGTCTATTGCTTTTGTTTAGATCATCAGTGCCTAGAATAGTGTCTGGCACATAAGGGGCTTAAGTAATAACTGAAATGAAAGAACCCACTCATTTAATCAATAAATACAGGGCTGAACATCTGCTGGAGAGAGAGTTACTTTTGAAGAAGGTTAGAACCCAGGACAGGTGCTTGGGTTGGGGGCCCATGGACTAGGCATGGAATGATGTCTGGGGATGGTCGTGTTAACAGAGATAGTAATGGGTGACAGGTGGAACATTGTGGGTTGGGGGATAGCACAAAGCAAGTGGAGAAATGCAGACCCTGTTTGCAGAGAAACTCCTGACACTTTCTTGCTGGATTTGGTGAGCAGTTGACTCTCACCAAAGAGTGGGAGGGGGCAGTCTATGAGCATCGCTGGGAGTCTGGAAGGTGATGTCATTAGTCTACAGGGACACTGAGGGTTTCAAAAGAAGAAAAAAGTGATGGCTTCAAGACCTCTCTTTCAAAAGCAACTTTCAGTTACAATTTGACCCATATTTTTTGTGTTGTGTTGATTTAATTTTTGATTCATGTTGTCAGGAGAGGAGGGTGTTTGGGCTGCCTCATCCATCTCTGCTGTCTTATATCTGGGTGTATGTGACATGTGGCTTCTTGGTACAGACAGGAAAGGGCCATGCACAATGGGAGACCTGCCCAGGGCTTCCCTTCCTCATGGCCGGCAAGGGCTGTGGTTAGACTAGGATGGGGAGAGGAACCATTAGCGTTTGATGGTTGGATCTGATCCCTTGCAAGGACTGTCTGCCTTTTGAAGATTATTGAGAAGCCTGCTTTGGAATTTTGAGCAAACATCAGCCACAGCTCCACAGCTATGGATTTTATGTGAAATTATAGTCAGAAGAGGAGGAAGAGGGAGAGGAGCGGCTGGAAGACTTCCCAGGGAGGAGTTTTCATGGGCTGTTCTCTGTAGAGTGAGCAGACCTGCTCTGTGGGCCCCTGAGGGAGGGCAGAGGAGGAGGCTGTGCAGCCTGAGCATGGACTCCCTGGTAGTAAGATATTTCCAAGGATGGGATGGGTTGACTTTGAAGGTAGTGAGCTCCCTGATCACAAAGCATGCAAGCAGGGGCTGGACAGCTAACAGCTATTGGGGAGCCTGCAGAGTGGCTTCTTGTTCTAGGCAGGCAGCTGGAGTGGCATTTACCTTTGAGGTACTTTCAGAATTCATATCCTAAGCTTCTAAGAGATTTTGAAGATTAAACATGTTATGCCACTGCCTCTCTCTCTCTCAACCCTGAGACAGCTCCTCCTTCTCTTGGATCCAAACCCATGACCTTGAATGATGGAATTAAGGCTGGAGAATAAGTCAAAGTAAAAGTGTTCCAATGAATAATTTTTTTTTTAAAGAGAGAATTTGTTATCACTTGCCAGTGAATTAATAGATCTAAATATTGAGAGTCAGTGGCTCCTAACAATTCCAGAAAGAGTCACAGACGTTAAGTGCTTCTGATGGAAGGACTCAACCCCACCTATCATTTTGCCAAAGGGGTTTGATCTGTTCTCTGGAGCTAGCTGCCACTTTGAAGGAAAAATAGAACAGGTGCATGTGGTGAAAGGCATCACAAATAAGCAACCAGCAAAATCCAGACCAGAAATGTTATAGGTTTTTCGACAGATAAATTGTCAGGAAAGGCAAGAGATGGAGATGTGAAACTGGGGGTGTATAGAGACCACATACAAATATGGGAAATGTACACCGCTAAATGGCAACATCTAGGGATGCTCATTTGGGTAATAAAATTATAAGGAAAAGCAACACAATGATAATTATAAAGCTAGGAATTGTGGGTACCCTTGGGGAAGGGAGGGGGTTGCATTGAGATGAGGCACTTGAAGGGGCTTTTGGGATGGTTGGCACAGCTCTATTTCCTGATGTTGGTAATGGTTTCAAGGGTATTCACCTTATAATGACTCATTAAACTATATGTTTGCTTTGTGTGGTTTTCTGTTATTTTACAATAAAAGGTTAAGAAGAATAAGTCCCAGATGCAGTGTTTTGGTTTCACTCCTTGAATGCCAGGGTATTGGCAGCCCTTGACTGCTCTGAGTTGGGTGGCCCTGGTTGGCAGTGGCTTTTTCTCCTTGCTTGCCAGACACTCTGAATGAAGAGATAAATGGATATAGGAAATGGAGAAAAATCACGGGGATGGAAGAATAATCATTGCTTAAAATCATTGAGATTAGCAATAAAAACAAGAAATGCCATCTGTAAAATGGGCAGGTCTCCAGTTATGTTGACTGTCCCTTGACAATTAGTCCCTGTGCATGTGAGTCACTCTGAGCCCAGGGTGGGGAAAAGGGGGGGAGGGAGGTTATGAGAGCCCTGAAGCCATCTTGCCCTTCCATACCCTGGGACATCACTGACCCACAGTTTAGGCCTGGGAACCTCTGCGTGGCCCCTGGGCCTCTCGGCCTCCTGGGAGAGGTGCTAATCGGTTTCCTGTGAGATAAGGGATAGGGACATATTTAGATAAAAGCAAAATCAAATCGAAATCCCTGGGGAGGTGGTGTGGAAAGGCTCTGGAGCCTGCTCAGTGGCTCCAAGTTTTATAGTCTCGTGAATAGGGAGCCTGGCCCTTGTTGGAGGCCACCACCAAGGCACCAGGATCATGATTCCTCTGTGTGTGTGTGTTTACCTGTGTTGGGGACTCTGGAAGGGACAGGTCTGACCCCTGCTCTCAGGGGCTTAAATGACAGTTCCCTGGGATGTGCCAGGCAGGCAGCAGTGGAGAAACTTAGCTCTGTAGTTGGGAGCCTGGGGACTGTCTTGAACATCGCAGTGTGACTTAAGAGAAGCCACATGACCTCTCTGGTCCTCCATTGTCTCACCTAAAAAAAAAATAAGCTGATGGTGGGTGGCACTTGTGGCTCAAAGGAGTAGGGCACCAGCCCCATATGCTGGAGGTGGTAAGTTCAAACCCAGCCCCGGACAAAAAAAAAAAAAAGCTGATGAATAAGATGGCCCGGGGTCCCTCCTGGCACTTACAGTGAGGGATTCTAAACTGCAGGATTGCTCAGGCTTATTTGTAGTTCTTTGATGCTGAGTATCTAATAGCTTTCTATCTTCAGAAAGCCTGCAGCCCACACTCACCCCTCTCTCCCGGGGGAGATGCTGAGCTGCCCTGACATCAGACCTTCTCATTTCTTAGAATCATTGAAAAGAAAGTGCATCCAGTTCTCCCAACCAACACTCAGAGCCAGACATGCCACACACCTTGGTAGAAGTAGAAAAAGGTGCCCCTAAGCGGACGCTGCCCCGTGTGCCTATACTGAGGCTGCTGGGGAGTGCTCTCTGTGCAAACTGGAAAGAGCCCTTTTGTTTTTCAGAAGACACAGCCTCCGGAGAGAGCACACTGCTTGGGGCACAGAGCAAGGGCTGAATTTCAGCCCCTACTCTCCCTTTTAGCAGGATGTCTTGCATAATGAACAACCTGTCCGTAGGTACCTGGTGGACTGTTTTAATGCTTTGGGTTTCTGAAGAGGTCAAACATCCATTCTTGCTCCCATAAAAGACAACATGCAAAGTGAGGAGACCTCAGAGAATTTATTTTTGTCACATGAGTTCCAGGGCTCAGCACAGAGCCTGGGGACAATAGGAACCAAAAGGTTTTGGTGGCTCACTCTACATCATGGTCACCACCTTCAGCTGGGACCCAGTCTCTGCAGCCATTCTGCTGAACGGTTCAAGTTCTCTTCTGTCTTCTCAGATCTCCACCCCGCTCTTTCCATCCCATCCCCTCACCATGCTGACGCCTCACTCCTCATTCATACATTCATATAGAAGCAGAAGCCAGTATGGGGGATTTTCCTCAGCTCCCTGCCAGCAAGGCTCCCCAAATTTAATTGCACCCCCCCATGCCATTATCCCTGCTCCCTCACTCTCTCTGGCCACACAGCCCTCTCCACCTTCTCTGGATCTCTTCTCCTACTCTTTCCCCTGCCTAACTCATCTATTCATTGCCAGGTTTCCCTAGGAATAACTTCCTCCAGGGCCAAGGGGAGACGATGGGAGGCTTCCCTGACCCCTCTGTTACAGGCGAGGACTGTCTGTTAACAAACTTTTTCATAACACTCTGCACCTTTATAATTTCCATCATCACTCTCTTCTTCCCTGCAAGGCTGTAGGCTGCCCAGGGCAGAGATGGTGTCTACTTCTTTCCTTTGCTACAACTTCAGGGCCTAGTCCCCAGCCTGGTATATGGCATGGGGGCAGGGATGAACAGGAATGCTCTGAGCTCCTATGCCTCACTCCTGTTGCCCTCATCTGCAGCACAGATCCATGGACTCCACAAATATTAAAAAAAAACAAAAACAAAAAAACAAAAACAGAAGGGCCACTTGGGAGGCTGAGATAAGAGGATTGCTTGTGAGCTATAACTCCATGGCACTCTACACAGGGCATCAGAGTGAGACTTTGTCTCACAAAAAAAAAAGGAAGGAACAGTACAGATTGTCCAGGCCCGTCCTGCTGTTCTACCACCTAAGAAACTGAGGTCCAGAGAGAGTAAAGGTGGAATGAACCTACCTAAAGTCTCTTGGCCAGGGAACAGCAGAGCAGGAAGGCCAAGCAAGGGTCCCTGCCTCGTCAAGGGCCCAGAGGGAAGAGATTGTCCAAGGGACAAGTTCTTGGGAGTCACCACTGTAATACTGAGTGATGCCTCCATGTGTATAGCACTTTACAGTTTACAAAAGGCTGCCATTATCCCCCTCACTCATCCTACGGCAGGCCATGCATGGCTGGCTGGCTTCAGTGTTCAAATGGAGAAACTGAGCCCAGTGCCTCTTGGGTGTGGCTGGGGCTGCTGCTTCCTTCCTAAGTCCTCAGAGAAGACCACCTCAAAGGGCTGTGCAAGCAAGGGGCTTCATTCACTTCATGGAGAATCTGCTTGTGCATGCGCGTCTATATGTGTGTTTGCGTTTATGAAATGGGGGAAGTTTTAGTTTCAGCTGAGATTAGAGAGGGAGGGTGGGTCAGACATGGGGCCCAGGGGTAAGGAGTAAGGAGTTTGGCATTTGCCTAGTAGTGGAAGAGGAGCCCCATCTTGTCCTGGCGCCATGCTGGGAGTGGGTTTTGGGAACTTCCAAATGTAAGGATGGGTTGATGGGTACCTTGGAGGCTTGCGAGGGGAAGATACCAGGCTGGGTAGGCAGCTGGCAGGCTGTGGGCAGGGCGGGATGGGTGGGGCAGATGTTGGAGGTGAGATCTGTAAGAACGTCACCAGCCTTCATCCGATGGAAGGACAATGAGCTCATGTTTTGGGAGCTGTAACGTAGCCAACAGCATCTGGCTTGGGACTGGGCTGCCAGCTGGACACTCTAGTAATGAATCCCACCAGGAGCTGCTCCCACCAGCGCCAGCCTGCCACGGAGTGGGGAAGGAAAGGCAGGGCGAGTTGGGTTCCCCTTCACTGTGCTGGCTGCGGGCACCTGGGGAGCGCTGTGTGTAAGGTGTGTGAGTGTGAGAGTAAGGGGGCCTGGGAGAGCATGGAAGAGTATGAGGCTGTGTGTGTGAACGAGAGGACATTCCAGCAATGTGTGTGAACTGAGTGTCGGTGAGAGGGTGTAAGGCCCTGCACGCGAGGATGCAACTGTGCACCAGTGATCGTGTCTGTGTGGGTGACTGTGGGCGTGTGAGCGAGTCTGCAAGGGGAAGGTGAGCACGCCGGGTGCCTCTGCGTGGTGTGTGCACAGCCAGGAGCAGAGCAGAGGCAGCCGGTGCGGAGGAGCAGTTCTCCCGTCCAGTGCTTTTGTTCATGTGAAGAGGGTGGCAGGAAGGAGGAGAGCCTGAGGGTGACTGATCCAAACCTACCTAGAAGCCCTCGTCAGGGCTCAGGGCATCAGAGGTCCTCGCTCCCAGGGAAATGCTCCGAGGGGCTGCACAGAGCTGGTCCTGCTGCCTCCCTGCTGGGGCGCCTGCTGTCTGGCTGTGCTGAGCCCCACTGTGCAGCTTGCCCAGGGCTGGGGCAAGGGAAGCCTTGCCAGGTGAGCACCTTTTGGAACTGGCAGGGTTCTGGCTGTCACCGGGGGCAGGGACTTACATCCCAATTTGACTCTTTCAGTAGAGGAGCTAGTTGGTGCTCAAAACAAAACAAAACCTTGAGTAGATGGGGCATAGAGGCCAGGCTCTGTCACAGACCTGCTATGTGACCTTGAATAAGTCCCTTGCCCTCTCTGGGTGCTGGATGTATTAGCCTGGATGCTCTTTTAAGATCAGAGGAGACCAAGAGGCCTATCCAATCTCCAAGCTCCAGAGGCAAATTCCTGTGACCCAGTGGAACCAAATTTTACCTTCCAATTCCCGAGGATGGGTGCTGAGTGGGGTCCAGCTCAGGACTAGGACACGGTTGGGACCCAGGCAGTGCTGGGTGAGCTGGGGTAGTGTCTGAGGGGTAATCCCCTCTGGGGGAAGGACCACTGGGTCTGTGACCCGGGGGACTGGACCCCAGGCACTGGGAGAGGGAGGAACAAGGGGAGGCAGAACCGCTCCTGGGAGTTGTTAGTGAATTAGAGAAAGATGCCCCATGGGTAAATGTACCCAGCAGAATAGCACAGAAGGTTCCGGGAGGACCTGCCAGGTGGCAGGGAAGAGCTCACAGAGGTCCCCTGCGTGGGAGGCATTCTCAGCTCCACCTAGCAGATGAGCAAGCTGTGGGCTGTGGTGCATGGCCGCAGAAGGGCTTGGTCTTTGCAGAGGGCAGTGCCCAGGGATGACCTCTCAGAGCAGGGCAGAGGATTTTCACTGTGCAGCTTCCCGAGAGAGCAGGATTAAGGGGAACTGCTCGGGTGGGCCAGAGCCAGGGGCTAGAGGGAGGCCGGCGGAAACCCAAAACCTCTACAGCTGTTTCCAGTTTGCTGCCCTGGCTGGACCGCGGTGGGCTGCGTGCGGAGGGAGTGAGGTGGCGGTGGCTTAGAGCGTCCCACAGAGTGCGGTGCTCTCTGCTGGTCTCTCCGTCCTTCCTTCTCTCCTCCCCGCTCCGGCCTCTCCCCCGTTCTTTCCTTCCCCCACTCTTCCGCAACACACAGGTCTCTCTCTTGTCATCTCTGTCGCTGAAGGACTCAATCTGTCTCTCTTTTTCTTTCCTGACATTTAAAAAAAATCTTTTGGAATCAAGGACATTGTGGGGGTCTCTGGTCCCACCTGACCAACACGGTTCGCTTTCCGGAGCTTGTCTGCCCGGCACACTCACCCCACCCAGGCACTCCCAGGCAGGGGGCAGCTTCTGGAAGCCCAGGGTGCAGCTCAGAACAGGACAGGGCAGGGCCCCGGGGGAGACCTGCCAAGGGCTCTGAAGATGCTTCACCCCGGCCAGGTTGAGCCCTCCACGCCCACACCCTCTCCTCCTGGGCACCCTGTCTACCTCCTTCCACCCAGTGGAAGGCTCACAGTGTGGGAGTCCTGTGAGGAGTGGCAGCAGCACTGACAGAGCAGGAGACTTTCCCCTGGTCTGCATGTCCTGCTCCCACTCAGGAGGCAACCCTGCAGCTCAGACAGGGCTGGGGCAGTAGCTGGGGAGCCAGAGCCTGTGCTCTGGAGTCAGACCCCTCCGGGCAATTGTGCTTTGCTACTTACTAGCCCTGGAGCAGACACCCTGAGCTTCAGCCCCGAAATCAGGGGTTCTCGAGCAAGCAGCAGGCTCCGGGATGTGGATGTGCTGCTCGCTCCCTCTCCAGTCCATATGCTCCCATCCCTTCACTCTCCTTTCTAACGCCTTCCAAGGCTCCCCAGTACCTACAGAATCAACCCCAAGCCCCCCGTATGGACTCAGTGGGTCTCTGCCTCCCTTTCTCTCCTTCCCCCATTCCTCTCTGACACACAGGTCTCTCTTGTCATCTCTGTCTTTGAAGGGCTTAATCAGTCTCTTCTCTCCTGACATTTTTTTAAATCTCTTGGGATCAAGGGCATCGTGGTGGTCTCTGAAAGGGGGATACAGGGCTGGCCTTCTGTGATGTCTGCCACATCCACGCTATAAGAGAAGAACGTGAGAAAAAAGACCGTGCCAGACATTCTCCCACCGCCATGCCTTTCCTCAGGCTGTCACCCTCACCAGGAGAATCTTTCCTGCAACCTCCACCTTGTCCGTGTGTTAATCAACTGGAGGTCTGCGAGGCCTGGTCTGGTCCTTCTGTACTTGCTCAGTGGGTATCTAGGCCTGCTCCGGGTGACCAGGCAGCTTTGCAGAGAGCCAGCTTAGTGCCAGGCCCCGAGTGGGGCATTGGGGCCAGAGAAAACAGCCTGAGCAGCCTGTGCAGGTAGGTCCAGCCCTGTGGATGGAAGGGGGAGTTTCACTCCAGCATCTAGTAGGGACAGGTTTGCCAGGAAGAGGAGCATGTGGGCAGGTAGCTTCCCTCGCCAGCAGGCCTCCCACTGGCCCCCATCATTTCCCAGCTGACTAAGGAAACCTTAGAGTTGAAACTTAAAGTCACAGGCCAGATGCCCACAGGTTTTCACCTTAGGCAGGAATCCCCCCCACAGCAGGGTCACCAGCCCCCACCAGCTCCCTCTAGGCCCAGGAATCTAGCACGCCAGTCTGGCCAGGGAAGAGTCAGCTACACCATGTTTGGGCTTTCCTTCTGTTATCTCCTCACTTTAAATCCTTAGCCTACATGAGCTTCAGCTGCTGCTTCTGGAAAATGTAGCTAAAGAAGATAATATAGTAATCCTAGCACTTTGGGAAGTGAGTGGATTGTTTGAGCTCCGGAGTTCAAGATCAGCCTGAGCAAAAGTGAGACCCTGTCTCTAAAAACAGCTGGGCATCGTGGAGGGCGCCTATAGTCCCAGCTACTTGGGAGGCTAAGGCAAGAGGATCTCTTGAGCCCAGGAGTTTGAGGTTGCTGTGAGCTATGACACCATTGCACTCTGCCCAGGGTGACACAGTAAGACTCTGTGTCCAAATAATAATAATAATAATTTAGAACATGCTCCTCAAACTTTAGCGCTCATGGCCTGAGAGGCTTGTTAATTGGGTTAATTCCACCCCAGAATTCTGGTTCTGTAGGTCTGGAATGGGGGTTGTCAAAGAATTTGCATCTCTGACCCATTTTCCCCACCCCTTAGCTAATGCTGCCAGTCTGCAGAGCACGTCGCACTGAACGGCACTGTCACGGCTGTTGGAGTGTCACATGGTGTGTGTCCCGTGCTGTCACTTGGCCGCCTTCTGTGGGACAGAGCCCTGGTTTGTCTCCTTCCCTCTACTGGGACCACCTGGCCTGTTTGGGCTCTGGGAAGCAAACACTTTCCCAGCTGCAGACCTGACAGCCACGACGGTCAAAGGCAAGAGTCATTCTAAACCTGCGAGCTACTGTGAGGCCCGAGATAGACTGTCACTTCAGCTTGATTCTGAAGAGGAGCAAATGAGCTGGGCTGGGATGCAGGGCGGCCAGGAAGGCACGACCAGCTCAGGTCTATGATGACCCTCCCAGGCAACTCATGGAGGTTCCTCCTGGGCTCTGTGGTCACCTCTGGTCCAGGCCACACTCCAGACCTCTGCTGTGAAAGCATGTTAGGAAGCCACTTTAATTCTCAAGTTAAAATGTCACAATGACCAATGCCAACGAGGGCTCGACCATGTGGTGCTCTGTGCTTTCTCTGCTTTTTCTTTAGTTTTGAAAACAGGCTTCTAAGCAGGTTCTATTTTTATCCCTTGAAAAGTCGCACAGTGAGTTCTTTGTGGGGCTGGGGGCTAGCACTCGGGGCCCTCCCCTGAGGTGCTCCATATACTCCCAGGACTGTGGAGATGGCTGCTCCCTCTCTGGTGGAAGACTTCAGGGCCAGTACCAGATGTGTCAGAAAGACACAGAGGCTCGTGTGCCTTGTGAGTGTGTGCTCATTTTTTGAGCTCTTATTGCACCCCAGTGCAACCCATGCATCTCATTTGTGCCTCAACCCATCCCCAATGGAAACACATTCTGATACCCGCTGAGGTTGCTGTGAGCTATGACACCATTGTACTCTGCCCAGGGTGACAAAGTAAGAGTCTATCTCCAAAAAGAAAAATGAGGTCACTCAGAGACATCTTTGTGATTATTTACCCAAACATGGAGCTTCTGCACGCCCCAAGATCTCACATCCCACTCTGACAGGGCTGCCTTCACAATGTGTCCTGTGACCTGGGCTCAAAGGATTAGGGCGCTGTGGCTGTGTCCCTCTCTGGGGCTCCTCTTCCTTGTTCAAGTAAATGCCAGACCATGATCTTAAAAATTCCATCCATGCTGGAATAATACACAACGATACGTGCCCTAATCATAGAGATATACTGAGGCTATTTTGGCCTCAGGCCAGGAGCTTTGATCCTGCAAGGGGCACCGCTGGTCACAGGGGCACAAAGAGAGTGGGTGCAGCATTGGAGTTGCTTTGGAAGGATAATCTTTTGTCCATGAAGCATCTTCATTTTGTGAAGCTATGAAATCCCAATGTATGTTTATTTAGAACTTGGAAAAGGAAACAAACTCCATTTTTGTTCAGAAAAACATGACTCCAAAATGTCTATAATAAGAGACTTTTCAAGTTACCATTAAATATTTAAGGCTCCTGACCTCAAAGGCAGGGCAGGGAAGAATTTGTCCTCAGAGCTTAGAAATGGCCTCCCTCAGCACTTACCTCCAGGGATCTGGTGGGGGGTGGGTGGTTGTTGAAAATTGGGTTCCAGGCTTATGCAGTCAGTGCCCTTGGCTTTGGTTTCTGGGTTTTATTACCCAAGGAGAAGGTGTGTATGTTGATCTGCCTGCAGGTCAGTGTGAGTATGTGCAAACACCAGCGTGTGAATGTAATGTGTGCATTCACTTATGGGTGCCACGGGCTGCGTGTAGCACGCGTGGGAGTATCTGGGTGCGTGTGGGGTGGTGTGGGGCGTGGGAGCTGGTGTCGGGTAGGTGGCTCTGGAAGGTCTTAGAACTCTGTGTGTGTTACAGGACTCTTTGGTGGGTTTGTTGTGGGTTTGTGGAAGGTTATGTGAATTGTGACTGGATAGCAGAGCTGACTGAGACCTGATTAGGATACCAAACAAATACAAGAAACATATGATCTTCTAAATCTCCCCAGAGCTGAGGTTTGGGTTGATAAAAAGGCAACAGTCGGAAAACAGACCATCAAATAAGACCATTTTTTTTTCTTTCTTTCCTTTTTTTTCCCCTCAGCAACTTCTTCCTGATGATAAAATGAGGTCATTTTTGATCCATTTTTTTCCTTAAGAAAGAAGCCAGCCCCAAATAACAGTGCAATTAGTATAAAAGTTCTGCTTTCCCAGAAAAGGCGTCTTTCCTGAGAAAGCCCAGGTAATGAAACCAGGCAGAAAATGCAGCGGCCGTGGATTTTGTACCCCACTTTTGATTTCCCCCACATTGCCCACAGTGGGTCACTGCCCATCTTGTTACCACTACAGGGTAGAAAATCACCAGTGACAGTTATAGTGACATATGAGTGTCGGCAGTGGGTGAGGCTGCCCTGAGCTTTTCACCCTACCAGTTCCCACCCATTTTCACTGGAGATGGGGATGATCGTGCCTGAGGGAGAACGTTAACAAAGAAGGAGGAATAATGAGACTCTAAAATAAACATAAGAGGCTGGGCATTGTGGCTCACGCCTATAATTCTAGCTCTCTTGGAGGCCGAGGCAGGTGGATTGCTTGAGCTCAAGAGTTTGAGACCAGCCTGAGCCAGAGGAGAATTTAACTCTAAAACTAGAGGGATAGAGTAGCGAATTCGTGTAGCCCAGCTTCCCAGGCTGAGGCAAGAGATGGCTTGAGTTCATGAATTTGAGGTTTCTGTGAGCTATGAAGCCATAGTATTATACTGGGGGTGACAAAGTGAAACATAGTCCCCCCAAAAAGAAAACATAAAAAAATAAAATAAGCATAAACATCTTCAAGGAGATAGAGTGGGTATTGGAAACATGAAGCAGCTCCAAGAGAAGAAACCAGAGGAAATGCTAGATATAAGAGGGTTTATGACCAAAACCTTCAATGAGGGAGCTTCTCTAAAGGGCGTGTTTGGGAGGAAGAATATTGAACCAGGAAAAAAGAGTGCAAGGTGAAAAGACTGCTGGGTAAAGAAAAGTGAATATTAGGATACATTTAAACAAACACTGACTATCAAACAACAAAAATATAATATTACAACTTATGACTAATTGGGGGGCAAAAGTCAAGGTTGAACTAAAATACTGGGCAATACTGTGCAAGATGAGAGGAAGAGTAATTTAAGTTGAAGCACTCTAAAGTCTTTGTATTGTTGAGGAGGGGGAAGACACCATTTAACTTTAGATTGTGTTAAATGTGCATGTTAAAAATTTGAGGGTAGTTAGTAAAAAAGTAGAAATAAAATATAAAACTCACCAATCAGCAAAGGAAAAAATGAATTAGGGAAAAGGAGGACAGAAAAAATATAAAAAGAAGCAGAGGAGCAGTAGGGTAAGCAAAAAGCAGAAAATAAGATGATAGCAAAATACATGAAGAACCCAAATAAATGTAAATAGACTAAAATCTCCCATTAAAAGATAAAGATTGTCATATTGAGTAAAAAATGAATATGTATAACTGTCTGTTCCCACCCTGGCAATATACTGTTTACCCAAGACACACTTAAAACATAAGGGACTCAGAAAGCTTAAAATAAAGTATTTGAAAACTATATTATTTATTTATTTAATTTTATTTTTTTTGAAAACTATATTATGAAGATAAATAAGACTGATGAATTATCCCTCAATTGTAAAACTTAGCAATATTTATTTATTAATAATACATGAGATCAATTGTGTCTATTCCATTAATGCCAAGATGGTATAATATTTTGAAATTCACTGATTCAATCCTAAATATGAACAAATTAAAAGACAATAATAGTCTCAATTCACAAAACCTATTTGGTGAAATTCCATATCCATTTATGATAAGGCTCTCGGTAAACTCATAATATAAGGAATTAATGAATATTTCTAAGCCCCAAAGGGGTTTCTACCAAGAACTTAGAGCAAACGCAATGTGTGATGGGGAGATATTTAAAGTTAAGAATCAAGCAAAGATACCTGCTATCACTGCTTCAATTCAACATTTTACTAGAATTCCTCACAGAAATAGTATGGTCTGTGATTGGTTATGGTAGGATAAAATGATCTATGTAGAAGTCTAACAGCATCTACAGACATACTATTAAAATGATTAAGCACTCAGTGAATTTGTTAGCTATAAGACCAATATACAAAAGTGTTCTTATATACCATAACAAAATGTTAAAAATAAAAACATTTAAAAATGGTATTTATAATATGAACAGAAAATATAAGGTACTTAGGAATAAATCTAACAAAATATGTAAGAGATATTTTGAGAGAAAATTATAAACTTTTATTTTAAGGTGTTACATAAGATCTAAATAAATGAAGAGGTTATCATATTGATGGATAAAGTACTGGTTTTCTCTAGATTAATAACACATTTATGGGAATTAAAATAAAATTCCTAACAATGTGTGTGTATGTAACATTAAAAGCTCTATTCAAAATTTATATAGAAAAGTTTTTACCATAACAAATAAGTAAGCAAGGAAACAGTTATGTTAATCAGTTAGATACAAGCATTCCACATTGTATATCAAATCAGCACATTGGTACTCCATAACTGCATTAAAGTACATAGTTATGATTTAATAAAGAATTAAAGTAAAATTAAAAAAGAAAAGTTAACATTCAGCAATAGTTAACCAATTGAAGAAAAAGATCAAGGTGGTCAACTTTGCACTAGAAAAAGCAGGACTCCTTTTAAAATCTTAGTAATTAAGACATTGCATGCATCTGGAATAAATATAGTTGTATAAATCAACATTTTTCTCTTTCTCTTAGAAATCATCCAAAAGCAACAAAGGAATGAAAAAATAAACTCTATTTTTGGCAAAACTTGAGGACAGGTATTATCTAAGACTCCCAAATATGTGTAAGAACAGTCCAAAGAAGCTGGGATTAGGAAGAAAACAAATAGGAGGAAATGAATAAAAAGAAGCTCAGAGAAAGATGTCTTTGATGAAATAGTCAGGCAAAAATCTTCTTCCTAAAGGTAAGGAATATGTCCAAAGATGCAAAATGGATATATTCTGTTTTCAAAAACAGGTGCAGTAACTAACTAGAGTGAAATGGTGTAAAGGAAAAAAGTCTTCCTGGACCTAATTTGGTAAAGAAAAGCTGAAGAGGTAGGGCTTCACAAAGAATCATCACTGATGAACTCCTTTTCAGAAGCAAATTGCTTCTGTGGCAACAGAAAAAGGACCCTTCTAGCAAAACCAGAATATCTGGGATACTATCTTGTCCCAAACAAAGTATTCTCATGTCAATGGAAAGCCTAGGAAAACCAAACCCAAAACAGTTAGTACTGGCAAGGATCTTTGGTGCTATTTTATTAGTGGGCAAAGACTCCTCCCCAGGGAAAGATTACTTACATAGCAGATGAAAATTGGGACCAAACATTTTATCACGAATTAAAAAAAATATTTATGGAGCAATTTCCTCTATGAAATAAGACAACAAAGAAAACATGAAGGAATCCAGGGAAGAAAGGGCAAGATCATAGGAGAAAATAATATATAGGCTGATAAAAAAGAGTAGAAGAAAAAAAGTTATGAAATGAACACAGCTTAGAACGAGTACAAAGGAAAATGGACATTGGGAAAAACACAGTAAGTGACCTGGAAGATGAAATGAGCACAGCAAGCAAAATGAAATGGAACAATATTTTTTAAAAAGGATTTGAGAGAAAACAATACATAAAATAAGCAAGAAAGATTCATCTTTTATATGGCAAGAAAGATGCATCTTGTACCCTTTTGGGGTTGATCCCCAAAGCACTTAACCAAAATACTAGTACAGAATAAATGTTTAAAGGCTTAATTCAAGAAGAGTATTCCTAAAATTAGTAGGACTTCTACTTTATTCTACCTCAAAGATAAAGTAAGAATCTTTTGATAACCCAGATAAGTTTGACTCATGTATAAGAGGAAAAAAGATAAGAATACTCAGATTTACTTAGATTAACTTTTAATATTATTAGATAGCAGAAAAACATCTACAAAATCCTCAAGGAAAAAAAAAAGACTTACGAGGACTTTTACATCCAGCCCACCTGTTCTTCAGTGAACAATATTTGAGTGTTCATATTTCAGTTATAAAAGGTTTAGATGTCAAATTTTCCTTATGGAGACAGAGTCACACTGCCCTGGTGTTATAACTCACAGCAACCTCAAATTCTTGGGCTCAAGCAATCCTTTTGCCTTAGCCTCCCAAGTAGGTGGGAGGATAGGCACCTGCCACAACACTCGGCTAGTTTTTCTATTTTTACTGGTGACAGGATCTCGCTCTTGCTCAAATTGGTTTTGAACTCCTGAACTCAAATAATCCACCTGCTTCAGCCTCCTGGAGTGCTAGGATTAGATGTATGAGCCACTGCGCCTGGCTTAGACGGCAATTTTGAACATGCATGGTTTCAGGAAGATCAATCAATAGTTAATGAAGGAGATTGTAGTAAAAAGACTAAACAACTAAAAACAGTGTGAAGATTAGGTTGAGGAACAGAAAGTAAATACTACTCTAAAAATATAGAAATGACACAATATAAATTGTGAGGAGAATAGGAGGAAAAAGATTAGAGATAGAGCATTTGCTGTTTGCCTCAACTTTCACAACCAAGAATAAAGGAATATATTTTAAAGCTGACAAATCAAGTGATTGAAGTATATCCCTGTTTCAGAGTACAGAGGTATACTCAAAAAAGGTATTATTATATGACAGAAATTGAGGAGTGGAGGAAATAAAGGGGAAAGGAAAGAAAGGGGAAGTACATTACTTTGTCATTATTCAGGAAGTAATTAGACAGAAACTAATAGATGCTGTCTTAAAAAATATAGAACTAAAGAAGTTATATAAAGTTCTTATTCTGAATATAACTGCTAATGCAAAAATGCAATTTTTCTAACCATCAAAGTAACTTAATATATACAAAAGGATATCTCATAGAAAAGAACTTGGGAAAATAACTTCAATACTGAAAAATATGCAGAAACCAAGACCAAACACATCAGTCATATCAATAAATGTAAATAGGCTAAATTCATCTATTAAAAGAAAAAAGATTTTCACAAAGAAAAATTTCACAAAGATTTTCACAAAGAAAAGAGACATTATTAGTGTACAAGCAAAGCCATTTAGATAGATTGAAAATAAATATTTTAGCAAAAATCTGTTAATCAAACACAGATGCAGAGAAAGTGGAGATCATAATTAGATAAGACAACTTTAGGTCAACAAGTATTAAATGAGTCAGAGGCACATTATCATGTAAAGGTTGCCATTTGTAATTAACATACTATCAGTTAAAACTGAGACGTTTAAAACAGTGAATGCTTATTATCTTTTATAGTTCCTGAAGATCAGGAATTCTAGGGCCACTTAGCTGGGTGGTTCTGGTTCTGTTCTGGGTCTCTCTCTCTCTCTCTTTTTTTTTTTTTTGTGGAGACAGAGTCTCACACTATCGCCCTGGGTAGAGTGCTGTGGAGTCACAGCTCACAGCAACCTCCAGCTCTTGGGCTTAAGTGATTCTCTTGCCTCAGCCTCCCAAGTAGCTAGGACTACAGGCACCTGCCACAGCACTCGGCTAATTTTTGATGCAGTTCGGCCGGGGCCGGGTTTGAACCCACAGCCCTCAGTATGTGGGGTCGGCGCCCTACTCTCTGAGTCACAGGCGCCGCCCTGTTCTGGGTCTCTCTTGATGTTGCAGGAAGCTGGCCAGGGCTACTGTTAGCTGAAGCCTTCAGTGGAACTGACAGACCCATCTCCAAGCTCTCTCATCTGGCTGTTGGAGGAGACAGTGGAAGGGGGAAATAGAGGTAGAAAGCCGGAGATGAAAGTTGTCATATCTCTTAAAACCTAATCTCAGAAGTAGTATATACCATCGTTTCTGCCACATTCTCTTGGCCATAAGAACTAACCCCTGTATTAGGGACTAGACATATGTGTGAATACCAGGTTGCAGGATTCATTGCCCATAACCATTACAAGTGTCTATACACAAAACAGTATAGCACCAACACTCAGATAATGGGGAAAATAAACCAAAAACACACTAATGATTATAGTATATGACAAGGGCAAGACATAATTAAGGATAGAGAAAATTAATAATAATTTTAAAATCTATATTCTAAAAACAGATAATACACCTTTTAAAAATTCAATTGCCCATAAAATATTCATGAAAATTAGTATTAAACTACTAAGAAACCTAGAAAATTACAGAAAGCAAAAATAAGGTGGGCATTGTAATGTTTCCAATATGAAGAAAAATATTTGAAGTGTTGGAGATCCTGGTTTTCTTGATTTGATCATTACACATTATAAACATGTATCAAAACACCAGATATACCCCCAAGACACATACAACTTACACATACCAATTTTAGAAAGCAAAGAAAAAAAGATAGTATAGACAATATTCTCTGATTATAATAAGTCTAAATTAGAAATTAATATTAAAATCAGAAAACAATAAGTTCCTTCTGTTTGGAAATTAAAACAAACAAATAACAACAACAAAAGTCTTGGGTGAAAGAGGAAATACGAATGCAAATTGCAGAATATTTAGAAAATTAATTCTGATGAGAACAGTCCGTGTCAGAACCCCTGGCTGACAGTTTAAGGAATGTTCCCAGGCCCATGCTGTTGTGAATGAGTGGTCAAGTCAGACAGAAGGCACGTTTTCTATGGTCTGAAGTCTATTAGCAATAAAGTAATATTTTAGCCTCCATCTCTTTTACTTTTGGTGGGTTCAGAATTGGGGCAAAGAAGAGAAGTATTATTTATTGGGCTGCCTCACTACTCCTAGATGATGCAAGAGGCAAAGGAAAAATATTAAATAAATAAAAATTTTTGGCAATTGGAGCCTCTGGTGGAGGTTGGAGGTCCCCCTCCTTGCCTGTCATCCAGCCTGCTGGCTCTTCAGCTGGTCTGGGTTTTTTTTTAATCTATACGTTCTACCGCTTTCTGAAAGAACCATGCTTAAAACTTCTGCTGTTATTATGGATTTGGTGCTTTTCTTGTTCGTGAAGTTTTGCTGTCTATATTTCCAGCCTCCATTACTTGGTCCATACATATTTTGAATTGTTATATCTTCTGGTGGATTGACCTTTGCCCATTTAAGCAACATCCCTCTCTTTAAGAAATGACTCTGTCATCTTGCCTTTAAAATCCTTTGCCTGGTATTACTGTAGTTACCCCAGCTTTCATTGTTCTAGCTTTGCATCACTTTTTAAATTCATTCACTTTCAATCTTTTTGTGTTTTTATATTTAAAGTGTGTGTCTTCATGAAAATTTGCGCAACAACATTAGAGAAATGCAAATTAAAAACACAATGCATTAACACCACATGCAGGACATCTGTTACAATGGCTAAAATTAAAAATATTGACAAAACCAAGTGTTGGTAAGCATATGGAAGAACCGGTACTGATTATGGAAATGTACAATCACTTTGTAAAATAGTTTATCTGGGCATTTACTCAAAAGAAATGAAAAAATATATCCATATAAATATTTGAACACAAATCTTCATCACAACCTTATTTATAAGAGCAGCAACCTGGAAATAACTCAACTATCCTTCAACAAATAGTATGTCCGTGCAATGGAGTACTCTCCCATAACGAAAAGGAAGAAACTATGCACAGTGAAATATAGATGGCTCTCAAAATAACTCTGTTGAACAAAAAAGCCAAACAGGCTAGGCGTGGAGGCTTACACCTATAAGCCTAACATTCCAGAAGGCTACGACAGGTGGATTGCTTGAGCTCAGGAGTTTAAGACCAGCCTGAGCAAGAGTGAGACCCCGTCTATACTAAAATAGAAAAAATTAGCTGGGTGTTGTGGCAGATGCCTGTAGTCCTTGGGAAGGACTTGGGAAGCTGAAGCATGAGGATTGCTTGAGCCCAACACTTTGAGATTGCTGTGAGCTATGATATGCCATAACACTCAATCCCAGGGCAACAGAGTGAGACTCAGTCTCAAAATAAATACATAAATAAATAAGGCAAACAAGAAAAGATATATGGTATAATTTCATTTATATAAAATTCTAGAAAATGCAAAGTGATCTACAGTGACAGAAAGGAAATTAGAAGTGAAAGGATGGGGAAGAATTAAGAAAAGACAATTAAGAATTAAGAAAAGAAAATTTGTGATTGCAGTGGTAGTTTCTTGGGTCTGCACATATGTCAAAACTTATCACATTGTACACTTCAAATATGTGCAAATTATTGCCTGTTACACCCAATACATTTGTTTAAAAATAAAATGTGGGCTCAGCGCCTATGGCTCAACAGGCTAAGGCGCCAGCCACGTACACCTGAGCTGGCAGGTTCGAATCCAGCCTGGGCCCGCCAAACAACAATGATGCTGCAACCAAAAAATGGCCGGGCATTGTGGCAGGTGCCTATAGTCCCAGCTACTTGGGAGGCAGAGGCAAGAGACTCGCTTGAGCCCAGGAATTGGAGGTTGCTGTGAGCTGTGATGTCACAGCACTCTATCCAGGGTGACAGCTTGAGGCTCT
>CAUYON010059007.1:0-13142 GCA_963573935.1 Arctocebus calabarensis
AGCTGGGACTACAGACACCCGCCACAACGCCCGGCCATTTTTTGGTTGCAGCCATCATTGTTGTTTGGCGGGCCCAGGCTGGATTCGAACCCGCCAGCTCAGGTGTATGTGGCTGGCGCCTTAGCCCGTTGAGCCACAGGCGCCAAGCCTAAAATTATTTATTATAGCAATTTCCTCAAGGTAGATTTTCTTAATAGGGAAAGTTTAAGAAATATTCTACTTTTTTCAGACAAGCCTTCATTAAAATTCCAGTGCAGATGGTCCACCTGCATATTGGCAAAACCTGCAGGGAAGGCAGATAGAGGCGTTAATAATGAGTAGCTGAGGCTCGGTGTCCATAGCTCAGAGATTAGGGCACCAGCCACATACACTGAGGCTGGTGGGTTCGAGCCTGGCTGGGGCTGCTAAGGAACAATGATGGCTGCAACCAAAAAATAGCCGGGTGTTGTGGCGGGTGCCTGTAGTCCCAGCTACTTGGGAGGCTGAGGCAAGAGAATCGCTTAAGCCCAAGAGTTTGAGGTTGCTGTGAGCTGTGTGACACCACTGACTCTATTGAGGGCAACATAGTGAGACTCTGTCTCAAAAAAAAAAAAAAAAAAAAAGTAGCTGAAAGGCAGAAGTTTTGGATCTCTAATGCTGGGACCCCTCACAGCCTGGACAAGAGCAAGACTCCCCTCCCCAAAAGTAGAGAAGCTAGCTGGGTGTAATGGGTATCTGTGGTCCTAGCTACTACGTATTGCTTGAGCCCAGGAGTTTGAGCCTGTGGGCTATGATGCGGCACTCTGCCTGGGGTGACAGAGTGAGACTCTTTCTTGAAAGAGAGAGAGGAGAAGAATGAGAGAAAGAAAAGAAATAAAGAAGGAAAGAAAGAGAGGAAAGGAAAAAGGAAAGGAAGAAACACTTCAAAGCAAGTTGGTTGAATTTTCTTTAAATTTTATCATTTAAATATCACTGAAGGCGCATTGAGTTAATGCCAGAAAGTATCTTCTTCTTCTTCTTCTTATTTTTGAGACAGAGTTTCACTTTGTTGCCCTTGGTAGAGTGCCGTAGTGTCACAGTTCACAGCAACCTCAAACTCCTGGGCTTAAGTGATTTCTTGCCTCAGCCTCCCTGGTAGCTGGGACTACAGGCATCTGCCACAACGCCTGGCTAGTTTTAGAGATGGGATCTCGCTCTTGCTCAAGGGATCCTCTCACCTTGGCCTCCCAGAGTACTAGGATTACAGGCTTGAGCCACCAGCCCTGCTGGTGCTATAGGTCTTCATCCACTCTCCAGTATGTGTCTCACCCTGTTTGATACTTTATTGTAGAAAATAACTGGTTGCAGTCATTCTGAGATAGACAACTTTCATCTTCTGACACCTGTGACATGGTATGCATCTCATAAGCCAGTGCAGTGCAGTGCTCACTAACCTGTGTCGTGACCCTGAGTAGTTGCAGATGTGCTGTGCTCTATCCACAGCCTGGTCCATGTGCACAGCAGCCTGTGGAGGGAGTGGGACTCAGGGAGGTTAAGTACAGGCCAGTCTCACTCTTAGTCATCGTTCACTTGTGGTTTAGGGCAGGGTTTCTACCCGTTCTCTCCTCTGATCTGCACATGCCTGGGAGATTAGTGTCACTGTTATCCTCTTTATTTTACAGTTTAGAAAATTAAAGTTAGCTTAACGTTTTGAAATTATTGGACTCAAAAAACAGTGCTAGCCCAATAATGAAACTGGCATTTTGAAGACTGTCAGTTTGGGTCCACTCAGGAGAGAGAAGCCTAAAGCAGTTAAAATGATTATTAAGCTCTGGCGAAAGAATGATCCTAGGATAAGAGATTGTGTATGCCTCGTAGGGCTGAAGAGAGTCCTTGGCAGGACAGATGTGGAGGGCCCCTGCCTGGGGCTGGAGTTCAGCCTGTGGAGAGCAGGGAAGTTCGTTGCTTCAGCCATTGGTGGGCATGTGGGGGAGGGGGACCTTGGACCCTAGCAAGTCACACGGTGGCTGCAGAGGGAAGGGGGGGTGCTAGTGTGGGCAGAGGCCCTCTATGCCAGTGGTGGTGTTTCCAGGGTCATGAGAAGGTCATAGCCTGGCCTAAGCGACTGCTCTTGTCTCTTGCATGTCCCTCCAGCGTGCTCTGCTGAGAAGGTGAGGTGTATGGTGTCCAGGATCAGAGCGTTTAGGGAAGGTTGTGTTTGGTGTGGGGAGGCGGTAGTTTATGCCTGGCACAAAGAAGCCATGTCTCCATGGTGAATTTTGGGGCGGTGTCTTTATTCTGAATAACCCCTCGAGGTTGGCCACCACTTGTCCTTGGAGGTGTGAGTGCTTCACCCTTCCCAAGATGTGGGGCTGTAACGGCCAAGCATTGCTGGTGTTCTCTTCCCAAGCCCCATCCCTTTAGGCCACACCTGCCTTTCACACCTGCAATGGCAGCAGCAGCACCTTGAGACCCAGTGTTGCAGAAGGCCAGCTTTTGTCCTGTCATGCTGGCGCATGCCTCTAATCTCAGTGCTTTGAGGGAGGTGGGAAGATGGCTTCAGCCCAGGTTAGAGGATGCAGTGAGCTATGATCACACCACTGCTCTCCAGCCTGGAAGACACTTTCTCCTAAAAAAAGAAAAAAGAAGGAAGCTTCTATTCGTATCATCACCTTAGCTCAGTAGCTAGGGCGCCAGCCACATATACCAGAATTGGTGAGTTAGAACCTTGCCCAGGCCTGCCTAACAACAATGACAATTAAAACCAAAAAATAGCTGGGCGCTGTGCTGGGCGCCTGTAGTCCCAGCTTGGGAGGCTGAGGCAAGAGAATTGCTCAAGTCCAGGAGTTTGAGGTTGCTGTGAGCTGTGATGCCATGTCACTCTACCGAGGGTGACAAGGTGAGACTCTGTCTCAAAAAAACAAAGAACCCCTCCCCCAAAAAACCCCCCAATACTTTGAGTTGCTGTTTTATGAGTGGTCCTTTTTAAGCGGAATTTTTTTTTTTTTTTTTTTTGAGACAGAGTTTTAGTTTGTTGCCTTAGGTAGAGTGCTGTGCCATCACAGCTCGCAGCAGCTTCTAACTCTTGGTCTCAAGTGATTCTCTTGCCTCAGTCAGCCCCCTGAGTAGCTAGGATTACAAGCACTGCCACAATGCCTTGCTATTTTTAGAGATGAGGTCTTTCTCTGGCTCAGGTTGGTCTTGAACCTGTCAGCTAAGGCAGTCTACCTACCTTGGCCTCCCAGAGTGCTAGGAATACAGGCGTGAGCCACCGTGCCTGGCCCCTCTTTTTTTTTTTAGACATAGTCTTACTCTTTATCTGGGTAGAGTGCTATGGCATCCTGTGTCACAGCAATCTCAAGCTCTTGTGTTTGAGCAAATCTCTTGCCTCAGCCTCCTGAGTAGCTGGGACTACGCGAGTCCCCACAAGGTCTTGGCTAGTTTTTCTATCTTTAGTAGAGACAAGGTCTCATTCTTGCTGTGGCTGATCTCGAACTCCTGAGCTCAGGTGATCCACCTGCCTCAGCCTCCCAGAGTGCTGGGATTACAGATGTGAGCCACCACACCTGGCCCTAGGTAGAATCTTATTTCTGCCTGTTTTAAATCTACCTTGAGATGACTGCTAGTGAAGTGTTCAGACGAGCTGTGACCTGGGTGAAGAAACAGAAGTCCTGGGGCATGTGTATGAGTCTCCTTTTTTTGATAAGGTGATTTGTTCTGAACTGTTGTAAAAGGGAAGATAATTTAGAGTATGTTCTTCCACCTGAACCAATAAATTTATTTAAAAGAGTAATGTGGGGTTGGGGCAGGGCTCACAGATCCATTGCTACAGGGACCTTTGGGGGACTCTGGCAGGCCCAGTGAGGATAGTGAGGGCCCAACTGACCCACACCACCTAGGGCTGGCTGGAAGGGCCGAACTCTTGCTACAAGTATTCTGGCTTCTGTCTTCAAAAGGAAAACCAAAAATTTGGATTCTGCTGTACACCACAGTTTGGGAATCTGGTTCACGCCTGCGCCTGTGGCCATCTGCTGAGGCTCCTTCATAGTCTCCTTCTCTTCTGCTGCTGTGTTCTCTGTTCTCCTCACCTCACCCACCTGGCATAAAACCTTTTCCTCACCTTTTGTTTAGGTGACAAGGCTCTTGATGGCTACAGTAAAAAAAAATATGTCTGCAAGTTGCTCTTTATCTTTCTCCTTGGCCATGACATTGACTTCGGACACATGGAGGCTGTGAACTTGCTGAGCTCAAACAGATACACAGAAAAGCAGATCGTGAGTACCTCGCAGGCGGACCCATGCCACTCCTCTCCTGCCACATGGGGCATGAACCACATGGGTCTGGTGCAGCTGGTGACATGTGTTCGCCCTGGGCTGTGGCTTGTGCCCCCACTTGGATCATTCCTCAGGAGGTAGCAACACTGGGGGCTGTGTCTGGGGGAGGCACTGGCTCTTCTCTGGCTGCTGTCAGTACAGCCTTGCTTCTGGCACATCCAAGCATATCTCTGTTGGTGTAGATGGTGCTGCAGGAGGCCCACTGTCCGGATGATCAGGACAGGTGCTGCCTCACTGTGCAGCTGGGGCTGAGCCCATGCCATGGCTCCTGTGCAGCCTGTTTCTGAAATGGGCATTGCCTCCACACCCAACGGGCTCTCTGCCTTCCCCAGGTCTTGCACAGACCAGACACAGCCTCAGGAGGCTTTCCCCAGCTCTGCCTTCTCTGTGAGAACGTTGCTTCTGTGTTTCTCCTAGTGGCAAAAGTAACATTCTTTTCTGGATATCTATAATGTATGGAGTGTCTACCATGGGCCAGGCAGTGTGGGGGGCCCTCGAGGACGTGGGACCAGAAGCAGACGGGGGCATGGCTTTGAAAAAAGAATCTCTGCTATGGCCAGTGCCTGGGAAGCACCTGAGGAAGTGTGGCAGATGTGCCAAGCCAAGGCCGAGGGCAACAAGGGCAGGGTCAGCAGGGCATGGAGTGCCCAGCAGAGACCAGCATGAGAATGCAGGGCCTAAAGGGCAGTGTCAGCTGCAGTGAGGTTCTTTGTGGGGCCTTCCTCTGGAAACTGGGCATGCCTGCAGTCTGGGTGGTCAGTGATCAGGTGGGTCTCCTGTCTGGGGAGGCCATGACCCCACATGTATGGCAGCTGGGGCTGAACACAGGACCGGTTTAGGCCTAGGGGGTAACACAGGGACACAGGCAGAGTCAAGAGTGGGTAGGCAGCAGTCAGCTGAGTTTCTAGAGATTTTTGTAGTTGGAAGCAACCTTTCAGTGAAGGTACTTCTTTCTCACCTTGAGTTGAGAATAGTTTGGCATCTGGGACACCCAGACACATGACCTGCAGGGAGTGAGCAGGACTTGGGAAGACCTGAGGGGGTCTAGTTCCTGTTGGCATCTGGCTGATTGCCTCCTAGGCAGGTTTGCCCCATTGCAATGCTGTCCTATAGCAGGATCGTGAGCCAAGACATCCTTCAGTTGTGCCCTAGAACTAACTGGTATCTTCTCCAAATGAAGAGGTATTCTGTGCCACGCCACCCCCAGAACATGTGGGGCATCTGGGCCCGTGCAGGAGGTTGACTGAAGGGTCATCATCTGGACTCCATTTTGTGCCACGTTTCTTGGCCACAGCCAGACTCAGATGGTCACGAGCATTCTCATCTCTTGTCTTCTTGGAACACAGGGTTACCTTTTCATCTCTGTGCTGGTGAACTCGAACAGTGAGCTGATCCGCTTGATCAACAATGCCATCAAGAACGACCTGGCCAGCCGTAACCCCACCTTCATGGGGCTGGCCTTGCACTGCATCGCCAATGTGGGCAGCCGCGAGATGGCCGAGGCTTTCGCTGGGGAGATTCCTAAGATCCTTGTAGCTGGGTACGTATCTGGGACTTGAAGATGTGCTCCTTTCTCACGCTGAGTATGCAGATAGGTAACTAATTCATAACATGTTCTAATCTCCTCTTATGTAATGGAGATGTGACACAGGCTTAGGTTGCATTAAGGACACAAGTTCCCAGGGACACAAGGCTGGTTTAACACACACAAATCTATATATGTAATTCACCATATAAGTAGAATCAAAACCAAAGACCATATGATCCTCTTAATAGATTCAGGAAAAGGATTTGGTAAAAGTCAGAATCTTTTTCTAATTAGAACATTTAAGGATGTAGGCATAGGTGGCACATTTCTTAAAGTGATAGAAGCCATCTACGACGTACCCACAGCTAACATCATACTGAATGGAGTAAAAATGAAAGCTTTTCTACTTAGAATTGGAACCAGACAAGGCTGTCCTTAGTTGCCACTATTATTCGTCATAGTTTTGGAAGTTCTAGCCAAAGCATTCAGGCAAGAGAAGGTTATTAAGGACATCCAAATGGGGTCAGAGGAGGTGGAACTCTAGCTGTTTGCCAAAGATATCTTTTTTTTGGGGGGACAGTCTCACTTTGTCACCCCCTGTAGAGTACGGTGGCATCATAGCTCACAACAACCTTAAACTCTTGGGCTCAAGTGATCCTTCCTCTTGCCTCAGTTTTTCATATTTTATTAGGGGCCGGGTTTCACTCTTGCTCAGGCTGGTCTTGATCGTGTGATCTCAAGCGATCCACCCACCTTGGCCTCCTAGAATGCTAGTGCTAGGATTATAGGTGTGAGCTACTGTGCCCAGCCTGATGATATTTTCTTAGAGAACCCCAAAGACTCAACCACAAGACTCCTGGAATTGATCAAAAAATACAGTAATGTCTTAGGATATAAAATCAGTGTCCAGACATCAGTAGCCTTTGTATACACCAATAACAGCCAACTTGACAAGCAAATCAAGAACACAATTCCCTTGGCAGTAGCTGCAAAGAAAATGAAATACCTAGAAATATACCTAAGAAAAGAGGTGAAGGACCTCTATAATGAGAATTATGAAACCCTAAGAAAAGAAATAGCAGAAGACATTAACAAATGAAAGAACCTATCATGCTCTTGGCTGGGAAGAGTTAACATTGTTAAAATGTCCATACTGCCCAAATCAATCTACAGATTTAATGCAATCCCCATTAAATTATCAGCAACATGCTTTGAAGAATTGGAAAAAATAGTTCTTTGTTTTGTAAGGAACCAGAAAAAACCCTGTATAGCCAAGGCAGTTCTTAGTAATAAAAACAAAGCTGGAGGTATCACCTGACCAGACTTCAGGCTATATTACAAGTCCACAGTGATGAAAACAGCATGGTATTGGCACAAAAATAGAGACATATGTCTATGGAACAGAATAGAAAACCAAGAGATGAAAACAGTATCTGGTTGCCATCTGATCTTTGATAAACCAAACAAGAGTATACACTGGGAAAAGAATCCCTGTTCAACAAATAGTGCTGGGAGAACTGGATAACCACATGTAAAAGACTGAAACTAGACCCATGCTTTTCACCACTTAACAAAAATTCCCTCAAGATGAATAAAAGATTTAAATCTAAGACATGAAACCATAAAAATCTTAGAAGAAAACATGATAAAAACTCTTGGGGATGTTGGCCTGAGAAAAGATTTTATGGAGAAGACTTCAGTGGTAATTACAACAACAACAACAAAAATAAACAGGACTTAAACTAAAAAGCTTCTGGATGCAACAATCAAAGCAAATAGACAACCCTCAAACTGGGAAAACATTTATATGTAATGAATGTGACAAAGGGTTGATAACTAGAATCTATGTAGAACTCAAATTAATCAACAAAAAAAGAGCAAACAATTTCATCTATCACTGGACAAGAGACATGAACAGAACCTTCTTCCAAGAAGACAGATGAATGGTTAACAAACAAGAAAAAATGCTCGCTTGGCACCTGTAGCTAAGTGGTTAGGGCACCGGCCACATGCACCAGGTTTGGTGGATTTGAACCCAGCCTGGGCTAGTTAAACAACAACATGACAACAACAACAAAATAGCCAGGCACCTATAGCTACTTGGGAGGCTGAGGCAAGAGAATCGCTTAAGCCCAAGAGTTTGAGGATGCTGTGAGCTATGACGCTACGGCACTCTACTGAGGGTGACATAGTGAGACTCTGTCTCAAAAAAGAAAAAAAGAAAAACGAAAGAAAAGAAAAATGCTCATTGTCCCTACTCATTAGAGAAATGCCAATCAAAACCACCCTGAGATATCACCTAACCCCAGTGAGAAAAGCCCACATCACAAAGTCTCAAAGCTGCATATGCTGGTGTGGATGTGGAGAGAGGGGAACACTTTTACACTGCTGGTGGGACTGCAGACTAATACAGCCTCTTTGGAAACAAGTATGGCGAATTCTCAGAGGGCTCAGGTTAGACCTTCCGTCTGATCCTGCAATCCCATTATCTAGGTATCTACCCAGAAAAATAATCATTTTGTCATAAGGACATTTGCACTAGACTGTTTATTGCAGCTCAATTTATAATCGCCAAGTTTTAGAAACAACCTAAATACCCACCAACCCAGGAATGGATTAATAAGCTGTAATATATGTATACCATGGAATACTGTTCAGCTATAAAAAAGATGGAGACTTTACAGCTTTTGTATTGACCTGAATTGAAACACATTCTTTTTAGTAAAGTACCACAAGAATGGAAAAGCAAGAATCCAGTGTACTCAATTCTGATATGAAGCCAGTAGATGATCACATACACATCCACATAAAAGAAAAACTCAATTCAAGATGGAAGAGGAATGAGGGAGGGGATTGGTGTGCTCCTACTTAGTGGGCGCGTCAGGGAGTATGGTGCACCTCCTGCACGCAGGACACAACTACAATAGGGACTCCTAACAAATGCCAACATTGTAACCTCATTCTTTGTACCATCAAATTAACCTAAAATTAAAAATAAATGACTACTTTAGATTTTAGATGAAGTCCAGACTTGTCCTCCCTAATACCACTGAGATTTATTTATTTATTTTTGGAGACAGAGTCTCTCTTTGTCACCCTTGGTAGAGTGCCATGGTGTCACAGCTCACAGCAACCTCAACCTCTTGGGCTCAAGTGATTCTCTTGCCTCAACCTCCCAAGTGGCTGGGACTACAGGCGCCCACCAGAATAGCTGGCTATTTTTAGAGACAGGGTCTCGCTCTTGCTCAGGCTGGTCTCAAAACCATGAACTCAGGCAATCCACCTTCTTGGGCCTCTCAGAGTGGTGGGATTACAGGTGTGAGCCACCATGCCTGGCCTACCACTGAGATTTAAAAACAAAATCAAAGAAGAAAGCCCAAACCCTGCCTCCCACAGCCAAATGAAGAAAGGGCTTCCACCTCGATGGGCACCACAGAAAATGATACTGTTCATTTTGCCTATCTCCTCAAACATTACTGAGGAGAAGGTCCTGCAGTAGATTCTGAACAGCTATTGGCTATCTGATCCCTGCCCAGAGGAGAGGAGCCAGGGAGTGCTGAGCCTCCAGCCCTGGGAGAGTCTGGGCTGGTAGAGGCAAGGCCTCCACCACTTGCCCTTCCTAGACACTTGGCCTAGTTGGACAGTAACCCCTAGTTCACGTGGTGCTGTCTGACTGAGCCTGTGTCAGGACTCAGAAGAGAGGACCAGAACCACCTATCAGTGCTCTGAGCAGGGTCAGGGAGAGTGGGTGGACTTTTGCTTAGACTGTACAGTGAGGGTCAGGGTAAAAGTGGTCAGAGGGATTGGAGAAATAGGCCTAGACCAGGGTTCTCAGCAGGGCCCTATGGCCCCAAGGGGGCCTTGGCAGTGTGTGGTGTCATTCTTAGTTGTCACAGTGGAGGGTATGTTGCTGGCTTCTAGTGGGTGGAGACTAGGCAGCCACTCAACACTCTCTGCCACTCAGGATGCCTCATGGCCCAGAACGAGGTAGCCCCTGTCCCCATGGTGGAACAGTGTCACCTCGGAGGCACATAGAGGGGCCAGGCTGGCAGAGAGGTCAGGTGCACGTGATCAGACGTGGGTGGGCCAGTGTGGGGGGTAATTGGGGAAAATAGGTGGGCAGCCTGGAGACGCAACACACACTTGGTCAGGAGTCGGAGCCACAGAGAGCACACTGGGTGCCTGTGATGAAGCACCAAGGGGCATGGGAAGGCTGGGTCTGATTGGGGCGAGGAGGGAAGGGGGATGAAGAGTGAAGGACTGGACGTCAGAAGTGGTCAGAGAGTTGGGGACGATCCATCTCAGAGCTGCATCTTCCTCCCTGACGTCTCCTTGTGGCTGGGGTGGCGGGGGCTGGTCTGTGTGTGCTGCGAGGCCAGGCCTGCCTTAGTGGCTGGGCTCCCTGGGCTCAAAGATGCCTGTCTTATCTGGCCATGGCTTCACATTCAGCCTTTTGGATGCATGAAGTAAAGAACAAAGGTGATCCTGAGAGAGCGTGCAGATGGGTAAACCATCGGTTTCCTACAAGAGGGTGTCTGTGTGTGTTGAGAGGGGCGATGAGATGGCCTTCAGGAAGGCTGAGTGGAGGGCGAGGACGAGCCCTTCTTCAGGACGTGTGCCTGTCTGTAGTGTGGAGGAGCACGTGGACTATGCTTGGTCCCATGCCTGGTCCTCTGGGAAGGATGGTCATGGGCAGTCCTTGTCCTCCCCAAAAGGTCAGGAGACATGGCACCCACGGGCTCTCCCTGAGGAAAGTGCCTAGCTCCTGGACTCCAGCTGAGAGACAGCTCCTCTTGCTCAGGGACTTCTGGGGTCATCTGTGCACCGGGAGATAGAGGACGCTGGCAGCCGAGCAGGCCAGGTCCTCCTGCTGTGAAGCAGCAGGAGCCCGTCCCTGCCTGTGCAGCTGGTGGACCTGCCCCTGCCTCTTGGTGTTCTTGCCTGGAAACACCTGTCTATGTTGGTGTGGGAAAGTGAGCAGGTGCCCCTCCTCCATGAGGTGGTGTTGGTACCCCAGGTATAGCCCCAGCTGTGGCTCTGAGACAGTCTGTTGCAGAATGCCTGGGTGTCGTCCCTGGAGTCTGGTGAGGGCGACCCAGCTGGCACAGACCCCTGTGTGGCCTTGACCATCCACCAGTGTGGACACTTGGTTGCTGCTATGAGCTGATCTCTGAGTATGGGTTGGAGGCCAGCAGAAGGACAACCCTCTCCCCAGGGGTGTTACATCCAAAAAAAGAACTTTTTACTCAAAGTAATTTTTCTTTGGAATAGAATAGGGGGTAGTTTGGGTTTTTTTCATGTTGGTTTGGACTCACTAAGGAATAAAGAAGCTAAAAGCTGAAAGGTAAAGGTGAGGACCGTCCCCAAATCAGTTCTTCCTCCACGTGGAGTAACCGTTCCAAGGCCATTTTGCCGAGTGTGTTGAAAACACCAGCTGGTTCTTTTCTGATTGTGTTCTGGCTGCTGCTGTGTGGGTTTTTGGGCTTAGCTGGGTCTGGCTGGGGCGGGGACGCTGCCTTAGCCATCTGTAAGCTCAAGGCCTCAGTTTACTCTGCCCTGGTGCCCAGTCGGGGCTTTGATGCCAGGGTGTTGGGTTCCTCTTCCCAGAAAGACTCCCTTTTGTGATGGACTGGGGCAAGGCTGTCACACAGTATGACTGAGGAGGCTGCAGGTGTGGGAAGTGTCTGGTTGCTGGGACCTTGTGCAGTGGGTCTTTGCTCACCACGCCCCCTTCGCGAATGCAGTGAACACATGAAGATCGTTCAGATGCTGGTGGGTCTGCACCGAGGGGCTCTCAGGCCTCTACCTCCTCCCAGGCTCAGCGTGTGGCCCAGCCCCAGTTGTCACCACCTCTGCTTGCTCAGGGCCAGGTGAATCGGATGTGGCAGGGAGGGGGCTTGATAGTTCTGAAAGCAAGAGGAGAAGTCAGCAAACAGATGAGTTGTGTGGTTGTAAGGCCCTCTGGCACTCTTCTAGTTGACTGGTTGGCCCACACAGCTACTGTTGGGGGAGAAATGTCAGTGTCTATGTCCTTGGCGGTGGGACCATTGCTGGTGCAGCCTTCTGCCCGCCGGATTCCCTTGGTGCTCTGCTGCCCTTCAGAGCAAACCGTTGGGGAGGAAGGGCCATGCCATGCCCAGCCAGGCCCCTCGACTCCTGGTGACTATGGGGTGTTGTCTGTGCAGCTGTCCTGTCCTCAGCTCACAGGGCTACATAGGCCACTTATGTTCCTGAGTAACGCTGGCTCTGTGTTTCAGAGACACCATGGACAGCGTGAAGCAGAGCGCTGCCCTGTGCTTGCTGCGCTTGTACAGAACTTCTCCCGACCTTGTTCCGATGGGTGACTGGACATCCCGGGTGGTCCACCTCCTCAATGACCAGCATTTGGTGAGTGTCCCTGTGCTGGACTCCACCCTGTCCCCTCTGGTGTGATAGCTAAGGGTGCTGAGCAGCCGCACACAGTGCCTCGTGGCTGCATGTGTACCACAGAGCAGTTGATGTGTGGTCCTGTGCTGGAGTGAGGAGCTCTCCCTCCCTGGGTCACCCCGTAGCCTTGCAGAGGCTATTCCAGGCACCAGCCGTGTTGGATGTGCAGGCACTATACGTACTTGGCGCCGAGGATGCGTCTCTTGGAGGCAGCCTGTCCAGGGCTGTGACTCCTGTCTGGGCCCCCCGTCAGTTGGCCAGTTGAGGGCAGTGACAGGGAGTCCTATGTTTCCCACCCGGGTTCTAGCCTGCAGCCATGTCAACTTACATGACCACTGCACAGACCAGGCCCAGTGGCTGTCCCACCTCATGGATGAGGGGCAGAAGGGGCCAGGCCCAGCGGCTAAGCACACTCTGGGAGGGCCACATGAGGGCATGTAGCTGGGGGGGGGGCACTAGACACCACGCAGTCATCCCCACGCCCAGCAGGGCAGGTGTCGGTTGGAGTGGTCTTGTCCTTGCTGCTTCCGCCTTGTAATGAGAGACTTGATTGAAGTCCACATGCACAGGTCCTTACTGCTGAGTGATATCCTTGAGCATGTCAGCTGGCCAGTACATTTTTGTACCAGAAGAGAAAGTCACCTTTGAAATGAAATGAAAAGTAAACAATCATTGGCTCAGCGCCTGTGGCTCAACGGGCTAAGGCGCCAGCCACGTACACCTGAGCTGGTGGGTTCGAATTCAGTCCGGCCTGCCAAACGACAATGACGGCTGCAACCAAAAAAAAAAAAAATGGCTGGGCGTTGTGGCGGGCACCTGTGGTCCCAGCTACTGGGAAGGTAGAGGCAGGAGACTCGCTTAAGCCCAGGAATTGGAGGTTGCTGTGAGCTGTGATG
>CAUYON010059008.1:0-60135 GCA_963573935.1 Arctocebus calabarensis
TGGTTTAGTTATAGCAAATTTCTTCAACATGTGAATGTCATTAAAGTATTTAATTTCTCCATCATAAATGAAACTCAGTTTAGCTGGGTACATGATCCTGGGTTGAAAGTTCTTTTGTTTTAGCAGATTAAAAGTCGATGACCATTCTCTTCTAGCTTGAAAGATTCAATCAGAGAGATGTACAGTTATTCTAATATTCTTCCCCTTGTAGGTAATGGATTTCTTACGTCTGACTGCTTTCAGAATTTTCTCCTTCATACTAACTTAGTGAATTTAATTTCATATGCCTAGGGGATGTCTTATTTGGGGTGAGTCATGCTGGGGTTCTGAAACTGCTATCTGAATTTCAGAATCTCTTGGCATGTCTGAAAAGTTCTCTTTCATCATCTCATAAAGAAGAGACTCTGTGCATTGTGACACCACTTCATCGGTTTCAGGTATCCCCATAAGGCGAATATTGGTTTTCTTCAAGTTATCCCAGAGTTGTCTGAGAGAACGATCCGCTTTTGTCTTCCATTTCTCTTCCTCTTTGGAAGTTTGGGAGTGTTCAAAAGCTTTGTCTTCCATGTCAGAAATCCTTTTTTCTGTTTGCTCCATTCTGTTTGAGGGATTCTACTGTATTCCTCAGATCTTTGAGAGCTACAACTTCTTGTCTCAATGTGTCAAAATCTTTGCTCATTTTGTCTTTGTATTCGTTGAATTTGAGACATCTTTTAGGTCATCTTTTGGATTACTGCTTCAAATTCTAATTCTATCTTTTCCTCCATTCCACTGATCTTATTTGCTATCCAGACTCTGAATTCAATTTCTGACATCTCAGCCATTTGCTTATGCAGGGGATCTTGTGCTGTATCTACCTTGTCGTTCCTTGGGAGAGTTGATCTACTTTGATTATTCATATTGCCAGAGTTTTTCTGTTGATTCTGCCTCATGATTATTTTTTACTGGTGCTATGACTGTCCTCAGAGTTGGGGAGGTCTCTCTCCCAGATCAGACCCCAGCAAGATCACTCTGTTGTTGCTGGATCTTTGTAGGGAGTGACCCTGTGTAGCTCCTCTGGGACTGCCCTACCCAGGGAGTTCTGGCTGTGGGAGCAGCTCCAGAATGTGGCACGCCCAGATCAAGCAGCAGGGCATGGGATGGTGCACACGGTTCTGGGAGTACCCGGCACCTGGTGGCCTTTGCAAAGGGAGCCTGCGCCTCCAGCAGTCTCTGCATGAGAAGAAGGCTCCAGAGGGAGGGCACAGGTTGCACCGTCTCCTGAGTCCCTGGCCAGGTGAGGCTGGTTCGGAGGCAGAGAGGGTAGGGGCGGTTGCGGGTTCTGAGGTTCCCGGAGTTCCTGCCTGGACAGGCAGGCAGAGGCTTGGCGGAGTCCCTGGCCGCTGTGAGCGGAGGGCTGAGTCCTGGCAGGCGCGGATCAGAGCTGTGTGGGGGTCCCGGCGGGATCCCTGGCAGAGGTGGGCAGCGGCCCACAACCCACGGGGGTGCCAATCAGGGCACACGGGGATCCCGGTGGAGTACCTGACCACAGCAGGCGGTGGGCTGAGGCCCAGTGGGGCACAGATTGGAGCATCACGGGAGTGCTGGCAGAGTTCCATGCCACGGCTGGTGGCGCCAATCGAAGTCGTGTGGGGGTCTGTGCGGAGTTCCTGGCCCCTGCGGGTGTTGGGCCTAGGCCCGGATCTCACCTACAATTTCAATTACTCCTTCTCAAATGGACTTTGTCCAATAGCACACAAATATACTCTTGTATTTCATGTTACAAGAGAAAATTCCCCCATAACCATGACACATTCCAACTATAAGTCTATTTCCCTGCTTTCCTATATATAAAATGTTCTTAAAAGAAATTGTAAGTTACTGTTACTGTCATCATTAGTTAGTCTTTGTTTCAACTCATTCCAACCAAGTGTGTCTCTACCTTTCCACTGGGACTAGCCTCATCAAGGACATCTGTTGCCTCTTTCTCAACAAATTCAACAGCTACATTTGACACAGATGACCTCTCCCTCTTTATTACTTTGGCTGTTGCAAAACCACTCTCCAGATTTTCCTTCTAATTTACTAACAGTCACTTTACTGCCCATTAGCACCAAATGTTTACATGTACCAGGGACCAGGCCTAAAGCCCCTTCTACTTTATTCTCTTTCAAATAACCAATTTTTAGTGTTTCTGATTTTTAAAATTTTTTTCTTTGTTTTGCTCCTTCATTAATGGTTGCTCTAATTTTCATTACTTCCTTCCTCTACTTATGTTTAACCTATTTTTTATATCACAAAACTGACTTGAACCTATTTAGTTCTCTTTGTAATTCTAGCTGATTTTCAGTTCCTTATTTTCTAATATGTTCCTTATTTTCTAATATGTGCATTTTATTTGCACTTCAGCTGAAATGTTCAATGAGAAGAGTATATTGTTTTGAAAATATACAACTCTATATATGTCATTAAATAATACTTATTATGCTTGTTCAAATTTTGCTCATTCTTACCAATTGTATTTGCTTCATTCTTAAAGATTCTTTTAAAAACCACAGATCTGTTAATCTCTTTTATAAATATATTAATTTTGGGTGGCGCCTGTGGCTCAGTGAGTACAGTGCCGGCCCCACCTACCAAGGGTTCAAACCCAGCCCTGGCCAAACTGCAACAAAAAAATAGTCGGGCATTGGCCCGCCTGTAGTCCCAGCTACTTGGGAGGCTGAGGCAAGAGAATCACTTAAGCCCAATAGCTGGAGGTTGCTGTGAGCTGTGACACCACAGCACTCTACCAAGGGTGATAAAGTGAGACTCTTGTCTCTCAAAAAAAAAAAAATACATATATATACATATATTCTTTGTTTTATACATTTTGGAGCCATGTTGTTACATGTATACAGATCTGGTAACATATCTGCTTATGAATAATCTTTGATTATTTAGGGTAATGAGGAGGAGTAGTTGAAATTCTCATATATTGCTGGTGGGAGTATACAATGGTACAGCCACTTTGGAAAATATGAGGGGTCTTTTAAAAGTTCATGGAAAAGGGCAGTGCCTGTGGCTCAAAGGAGTAGGGCGCCGGCCCCATATGCTGGAGGTGGGGGGTTCAAACCCAGCCCCGGCCAAAAACTGCAAAAAAAAAAAAAAAGTTCATGGAAAGTATGTATTATGAAAAAACTATGTGTGAATTTAAAATTTCTTCTGTACCAAAATAAACTTTTATCAACTTGTTATAACATGTCTGAACAGGATCTAATTTGAAGTACTAAGAAGGATAAGGTATCAATCAGTTTGAAAAGAGTCCCTATCAAAGCAACATGAATTCCACTAAAATTGAAGAAAGAACAAACATTAAATTTATGACACATGGATGGAAGAATGGTGAAATCACTGATGTTTTATGAAAAGTTTATGAGGACGATGCCCTGAAGAAGTCAGTGGTTTACAAATGGATAATTTGTTTTAAGAAAGGCAAAGATGGTGCTGAAGAAGCCTGCAGCAGCAGACCAGCCTCATCAACTTTTGAGAAAAAAGATTAACCTTGTTTATGTCCTAATGAAAGAGGACTGACGATTAACAGCACAAACAACAGCCAACACTATAGCCATCTCCACTGATTCAGCTTCAACAATTCTGAATGAAAAATAAAAGTTGAGCACATTTTCCACTGCATGGGTGCCCAAATGATCATGCCCAGATTAGCTATAGGCAAGGGGAGAGCTTCCAGCAGAAAGTTTGAATAAGCGGGATCAAGATCCTGAAGTATTTCTTTGAAGAACTGTAACAGGAGATAAAACATGGCTTTACCAGTATGATCCTGAAGAAAAAGCACAAAGTGATGGCCACCAAGAAGTAGTGCCGCCAAAGCAAAACCAGATCAGTCAAAGAGCAAAGCTTGTTGATAACAGTTTTATGAGATGCTCAAGGCATTGAGCTTGTTGACTTTTTCTTTTTAATTTCAAAAGATTAAAGGGGTATAAGTATTTCTGTTACACAGATGAACTGCATAATACTAAATGAGGGCTTTTAGTATACCCATCACCAAAATAATATACATTGTACACAATAGGCAAATTTTTATCCCTCATCCCTCTTCTATGTTTCCCCTCTTGTTAGTTTCCAATGTCCAGTACACCACTTTATGACCATGTGTACCCATCATTTAACTCCAATTTTATTACTGAAAACATGTAGTGTTTGTTTTGCCATTCCTGAGAATACTTCACTTAGAACAATGGTCTCCAGTTTCAAACAAGTTGCTACAAAAGACATTATGTCATTTCTCTTTATGTTTGAGTAATACTCCATGTAGTACTCCAAATACTACATTTTCTGTTTCTACTCATCCATTGATGAACACGTAGGCATATTTCATATCTTTGCTGTTGTAAATTGTGCTGCAATACACATTCAGGTACAACTGTTTTGTAAAAACAACTTCATTTCCTTTGGGTAGATGCCAAGTAGGGGATGGCTAGATTGAATGGTAGGTCTACTTTTAATTCACTGAGGAATATCTATATCCACAGAGGAATATTTGTATCAACAGAGTATAAACATTGCTTTTTCACCACTGCCATGCCAATATCTGTTGTTTTTGATTTTTTTAGTAATAGCTATTCTCATAGGGGTATGAGAATATCCCTATCTGGGATCAGGTGGTATCTGATTATGCTTTTAATTTGTACTTACATTTTTGTTGGCCATTTGTCTATCGTCTCTGGGAAAAAAAATCTGTTCATGTCTTTTGACTACCTTTTGATGTGATTTTTTTTCTTGCTGATTTGCTTGAGTTCCTTATAGATTCTGGATATTAGCCCTCTGTCAGATGTACAGTCTGCAAATATGTTCTCCCATTCTGTATGTTTACTGCTATTTCCTTTGCCATGCAGGAACTTTTTAATTTATTTAAGTGGCATTCATTTTTGTTGTTGCTCTATTTGCCTTTCCAAGCTCAATCACAAATTCTACGTCTACACTGGTATCCACCAGAGCTTTTCTTGTTTTCTACTAGAATTTTTATGGCTTCCTGTCTTTCATTTAAGCTTTTAATTCCTCTTTAATTAGTTTTTGGATATGGTGAGAGGTAGAGATCCAGTTTCATTCTTCTTCATGTTACTATCCAATTCTCCCAACACCATTTATTAAATAGGGCATCCTTTAGCCAGTGTTAAGTTGTCTGCCTTACTGAACATTAGTTGGCTATGGTTATATGGTTTTATTACTGGGTTCTTTACTCAGTTCCACTGGTCTATGTGTCTACCTTTATACCAGTATCATGCTGTTTTGATTACTATGGCTGGGTACAGTGGTTCTCAACCTTCCTAATATTGTAACCCTTTCATACAGTTCCTGTGGTTCGGGACCCACAGGTTGAGAACCACTGGCCAGGTAGAATAATTTGAAGTCAGGTAATGTGATACCTGCAGAGTTTTTCTTTTTGCTTAGGATTGCTTTAGCTCTTTTCTGATTTCATACGAAATTTAGGACTGTTTTTTCTAGATCTATGAAAAAGTCATTGGTATTTTGGTGGGAATTACACTGAATCTGTAAGCTACTTTGAGCAGTATGACATTTTAACTATGTTGATTCTTCTAATCCATGAGCATGAGATGTCCTTCCATTGTTTGTTTCATCTCTGATTTCTTTCATCAGTGTTTTGTAGTTCTTCTTGTAGAGATCTTCCACCTTCTTGGCTAAGTGTATTCCTAAATATTTTATTTTCGTTGCAGCTATTATAAAAGGTATTGATCTCCTGATTTGATTCTCATCTTGACTGTTGTTAGTGTACAAAAATGCTACTGACTTGTGTACATAAATTTTGTAACTTGAGACTTTACTGATACAATTTACCAATTCTAGAAATCTTTCAGAATAGTCTTCAGGCTTTTCTAGATAGAAGATCATATCATCAGAAAATAGGGATAATTTGAATTCCTCTTTGTGTTTAATTCCCATTATGTGGGGAATTACATGTATTGATTTCAATATGATGAACCATCTTTGTGCCCCTGTAATGAAACCCACTTGATTATCTTTTTGATGCGGTACGGATTTGGTCTGTTAGTATATTAAGGATTTCTGTACCTATGTTCATTAGAGATATTGGTCTATAATTTTTTATTGTGTATTTCCTGGCTTTGTTATCAGAGTGATATTGACTTTATGAATGAGTTAGGGAAGATTCCTTCCCTCTTTCTTGATGTTTCAGTAGAAAAGGTGTCAATTACATATTGTAGGTCTGGTAGAATTGGCTGTGAATCCATCTGATCCTGGGATTTACTGTTGTTATTGGGAGATTTTTAAATTAATGTTTCAATCTTGCTACCTGGGATTGGTCTGTTCAGGGTTTCTATTTCTTCTTGATTTAAGTGTGGGTGTTTGTGTGATTCCAAAAATATAATCCATTTTCTCCAGGTTTTCTAGTTTGTATGCAAGAAGGTTTTCACAATAGTCTCAGATGACACTTTGTGTTTCTGTGATGTAATGTCTCCTTTTTCATTTCTGACTGGGCTTATTTGAATCCTTTTTCTTCTATTTCTGGTTAGGCCTATCAATTTAGTTTACCTTTTCAAAGAACCAACTTCTCATTTCCTTGATCCTTTGTATTGTTATTTTCATTTCAATTTCAATTCTACTTTGATCTTCTTTTCTTCTGCTGGCTTTGGGTTTGGCTTGTTCTTTTCTAGTTGAGGTATAACATTAGGCTGTTAATTTGTTATCTTTTTGATGAAGGTATTTAACACAACAAAATCCCTCTTGAAGAGTAATACTCTTTCTGTATCCCAGAAATTTTGTAGTATGTGTTGCTTTTGTCATTCTATTCAAAATATCTTTTGATTTCCATCTTGATTTCATAATTGACTCAAGGAACATTCAGCAGTAAGTTGTTTAATTGCCATGTGTTTGTGCAGTTTTCAGAATTCCTTTTGGAACTGATTTCTAGTTTTCCACTATGGTCTGAGAATACATGGTGTAACTTACTTTTTTTCAAATTTGCTGAAATTTGTTTTGTGGCCCAACATATGATCTCTCTTGAAAAATCCATGTGCTGATAAGAAGACTGTACATTCTGTGGTTACTGCAGCTCAATTCACAATTGTCAAGATGTGGAAGCAACCCAAGTGCCCATCAAGCCATGAATGGATTAACAAACTGTGGTATATGAAGAACTATCAGCCATAAGAAAAGACGGAGGCTTTACATCTTTTGTGTTTACCTGGATGGAGTTGAAACACACTCTTCTTAGTAAAGTATCTCAAGAAAAAATGTGTCCAATGTACTCAATACTAATATGAAACCAATATATATAAACAACTACGTGCCCACACAAAAGAAAAAACACAAGTGTAGTCTAGCAAGGGGGAGAAGAAAGAAGGAGAGAAGAGGAGGGAGAAGGAAGGGTGAATGGCAGGACCTCATCTAATGTGCACAAATGTGAGGGTAATTCAGCATGCCTCCTGAGTGAAGGGCTCAACTACAACTTTAACTTAGAATTGAAAATAATGTAACCTAAATATTTGTACCCTCATATTAATCAGAAACAAAATAAAAAGAATGTACATTCCACAGTTTGGGGGGTACAATGTTCTGCAAATGACTGTGAGGTCCATTTGTTCTAGAGTCCTGGTTAGGTCCAGTGTTTGTTGATTTTCTGCCTTAATGCTCTGTCTAGTTCTGATGACAGAGTGCTGAAGTTCCTAGGAATTATGATTTTGCTGTTTATTTATTTCCTCAGGTCTAGTAGTGATTGTTTTAGAATTTGGGAGCTTCTATGCTCGGTGCATACATATTTAGGATTGTCTTATCTTGTTAGTGAGTTATTCCCTTTATCATTATATAATGACCATCTTTGTTTTTTTTTTGTTTGTTTGTTTTGTTTTAACCATTGTTTTAAAGTCTATTCTTTCTGATATAAGAATAGCTTTTCCTACTCACTTTTCGTTTCTACTTGTGTGGAATATTTTTTCCATCCATCTACACGGAGCCCATAGAGTCATTATAAGTTAAGTGAGTTTCCTGAAGATAATCTATATTTGGTTTTGTTGTTTTTGTTGTTATTTAGTCATTCTGCCAACCTATATCTTTTAAATGAGGAGTTTAGACCATTTACATTCAACGTTAATACTGACATGTAAGATACTATACCAGTCATCATGTTGATTGCTATCTAGTTGCTTTGTTTTCTCCATTGTGTTACTGTTCCATAAGAACTATTGAGATTTTACTTTTGGTTAGCTTATGTAGTGGATATCAACTGTTCTGTTCAATGGCTAAAGCACTTTTAAGTATTTTTTTGTAAGGCAGGTCTAGTGGTGACAAATTCCCTTGTGTTTGCTTATCTGAGAAAGACTATTTCTTCTTCATTTATGAAGCTCAGTTTTACAGGATACAAAATTCTTGGCTGAAAGTTAGTCTGTTTAAGAAGGCTAAAAACAGGACCCCTTTCCCTTCTAGCTTGTAAGGTTTCCTCTGAGAAGTCTGCCATTAGTCAAGTAACTTTGTAAGTTACTTTATGCTTTCATCCCATTGTATTATTTTCTCCTTCACTTTGGCCATTCTGATGACTGTATCTGGAGATGTCCTATTAGGAATAAATCTTCCAGGAGTACAATACCCTTCTTATATCTGGATGTCTAAATCTCTAGCAAGGCCAGGAAAAGTTTTCGTCCATTAATATCCCAAGTAGGTTTTCCACATTTCTTGCCTTTGTTCTTTTGGTGGGTTTTTGGGGGTTTTTTTGGTTCTCTCTCAGGGATACTTATAATTCTTACATTTGAGCATAGTACATAGTACCATAATTCTCAATGACTTTGTTCATTCTTCCTGATTCATTTTTGGCTCATTGGATTAATTTGACAGCCCTGTCTTCAAGCTCTGAAATTCTATCTTTTGGTTGGCCTAGTCCAGTGGTTCTCAACCTGTGGGCTGCGACCCCCTTTTTAACAATGAAAATACATTGCAGCATTAGGATGATTGAGAACCACAGACCTAGTCTGTTGTCAAAACTTTCCACTATATTTTGAAGTGCCCTAAATGACTCTTGCATTGCCAGAAGTTCTGTTACATATTTTTTAAAACTGTCTCTTTAATGAATATTTCTTTGATGTCCTAATTTTTATTTTTATTTTTTGGTTGTTTCTTTGTGTTGGTTTTTAATTTTGTCATCAATCCCATTGAGCTTGCTTGTGATCAATGTTCTGAATTCCTTATCTGTCAATTCAGAAGATTCCTTTTGTTGAGGCTCGGGTTGGGGAGCTAATGTGCCCCTTGTGGGGAGGGGTATCAAAGGAGTCTTTTTTCCTCACATGGACAGCATTCTTTTTTTTGTTTGTTTTTCCTGCGGTTTTTGGCCAGGGCTGAGTTTGAACCCACCATCTTTTTTTTTTTTTTTTTTGCAGTTTTTGGCTGGGGCTGGGTTTGAACCTGCCACCTCTGGCCTATGGGACCGGTGCCCTACTCCTTTGCGTCACAGGCACTGCCCATTCCTCCTCATCTGGAATCTCATCTCTTATCTCAGGCTTTGTGGCACACCTATCTTACTATGCAGGAACTCTGTAACTCAGTGAAGAGAGGAACAGGTCCCTGGATGGCATGTCTGAGTCCTGCTCCAAAAGATTTATGAGGAAGGAGAATGATGTATGCACTGAGAACCTATAATGCAGCTGTTCCCCTGCATCATCCTGTTTCTCTGTGGTTGTCACAGTCCAAGCTAGTCCTGGGGGATATTCATGCAGAGTAGTGAGTTGGCCCCCAGGCCACTGCTCAGGTGGGAGACAAGTCATGCCTCTCTTCACAGAGGTAGATGGCATTAGAGTTTGTTCTGCCCAAGTCGCCCCACAGTAGAGGCAGTGGTGGCTGGGTAAGGCTATTTAGTCAGTAGCCATAGGTACTAGAGTTTGAATGTTGATTCTGCCCAGGACTAGGGGCAGTGGTGGCAGACGGCGAAAGGTGGCATGAAGTGGGCAGGCCGCAGCAGTGGTCAGCTTCTGGGGGTCACAGGACTACAGTGATAGGTAAGCATGTGGCAAATAACGCAGCAGCAGCACCTGGGGACGGGGCCATGGTTATGAGTAGGGTTGCTGAGGCACACAGTACGTGATTGGCACAGCAATAGAGATGTGTGGTGGATGAGTCACAAAAGCAGAAGTTTTGCTTCATCTATGTCTGGTGGCAACAGCATCAGTGGCATCACCTAGCTGGCGGTAGCACTATACAGATGGCTGCAATGGACGCAGAGGGCTATAGGCACCTGTTCTGTATGAATCCTTGTGGTAGAGGTGCTGCACAGTGTCCACTCAAGGGGCTCATGAGAGTGCCTGGCCTCCCTACTCTCGCCCCGGCCTGGCAGGGGTGATGTGGAGGTGGCTGCAGTAGAGCCAAACCCTGTGATAGGGTGCTCTCAGCCAAGAGATCAGAATGGCATTAGCTGCAGCAATCCAGGATCAGAAGCCACTGAAACCCTACTATAGTGTTGGTGCACTCCTCAAGCAGCTCCCTGATCATTCCAGAGACCAGCAGCGGTGGGGAGGCACCCTTGCAGCTTGAGTCCCAGTGTCCGTAGGGGAGTGTGGAGCCCCAGGGTTCCCTCTTCTGTTCTTTCGCCACATGCAGGCACTTTTCCCCAGGTACCTCCAATGCTGCCAAGTGATTCATGCTTTCCTTTCCTTCACTGTGGGTGTCTCCAGTTGCTTCTCTTATGATTCACAAGGTTCTCTCTAAGAGGATCCGTCTAGAGGTGAACATCTACCTGCAACTTTCAATACTTCCCAGGAAAGCGGTATATGCAGGCTGTTTCTAGTCTGCCAGCTTAGCCTCTGCTTGCTGACTTTCTGGAGGGCCAAAGAACACCTCCTTATTTTGAGAGTGTTTTAAGAAAGTTAGCCACGGCTTTAGTAGAAAAACACCTGGAAAGCTTCACCAGAGAGGTCTTCTCCACCACAACAATGTTCTTGCTCATTTCTCTCATCAAACAAGAGCAAATTGAAAGAGTTTCAGGGAAAAATCATTACGCATCCACCTGACTGTCCTGCTTTTGGTCCTCTGACTTCTTTTTGTTTCCTAATTTAAAAAAATCTTTAAACAGCACCCATTTTTCTTCCATTAATAATATAAGAAAGACTACAGTGACATAGCTAAAGTCCCAGGACACTCAGTTCTTTAAGGATGGACTAAATGACTGGTATCTTTAGAAATAAAGTTTCTATTTTTTAGTTTTATCTTTTAATTCCTTTTTAAATGAACTTCTAAAAGTCCCCACATATTTTTTGTTTCTTATAAATTAAATACATGCCTTTCCTACAACCAACGATTCTAGTCCTACATGTTTCCCCAAAAGTGATAAAAATATAAGTCCAGCTCTCTCTCTCCTCTCCCATCCCCCGTGTGTCTCTTCTCCTCTCCTCTCTCTCTTTTCCTCCTTCTGTCTCCTCTCCTCTCTTCCCCCGTTTCTCTCTCTCTCTCCCCTCCTCCCCCCGCCAATAAAGACCTTTCGTACAAAAAAAATATATATATATATAAGTCCAAAAAGATTCATAACAGCTTTATTCCTAATAGCCCCAAACTGAGAACAACCCAAATGTTCATCCATAGGAGGACAGATGAACACATTTTGGTACATTTATACATATTATTCCTGAAAATGTATAAATTATTTATACAAATAAAATAAATGCATTTCATAGACAAGGTAAGGGAAGGAAGTAGGAAAAATGTGTTGCTTGATTCCACTTACATGAAATTGTAAAACAGGTAAATCTAATCTATAGTAATAGAAATAAGACTTGCCTGGAGGGTTGGGAGATGCTGATTAAACAAAGGCAGAAAGGAACTTTCCAAGATAATGATGGAACTGTTCTTTATCTTAATTTGGGATGCTATACATTTTTATTAAAACTCATTGAATTATATTGAAAAAAACCCCAAACCTGCACATTTTCCTGTATGTAAATATTATTAACCTCAGTTTTAAAAAACTACCATCAACTTTTACCTGATAATATCAACACCTGTAATTTAAATGTCTGTTTTTTGGGGCGGCACCTTTGGCTCATTGAGTAGGGCACTGGCCCCATATACTGAAGGTGGCAGGTTCAAACCTAGCCTCAGCTGAACTGCAAAACAGAAAAATAGCCAAGCATTGTGGCAGGCACCTGTAGTCCCAGCTACTCAGGAGGCTGAGGCAAGAGAATTGCCTAAGCCCTGGAGTTGGAGATTGCTGTGAGCTGTGTGACTCCACAGCATCTTACCAAGGGCAATAAAGTGAGACTTTGTCTCTACCAAAAAAAAAAAAAAAAAAAAAAAAGTCTGTGTTTTGGTGGTGTTTGTTGTTGTTGCTTGCAATCATAGCTCACTGTAGCCTTGTAACTGGGATTATAGGCAAGGACCACTATGCCCAGCTTAAATGCCCAGTTTTTATGTGATCATTGGATGTCTGCACACTAAAAGGAGTGAAAAACCTGTAAACCATACTGTAAAGCTAAAAATTGAATATATACACCCAAATGTCTAAATATACATGTAATACAGATATATAGATTTTTTACCTGTTCTATAGGAGGGAGGATACTATGCTTAGAGGCACTTAATTTATTAAAACTACTTTTTCAAACACTGTTCAAAATTTACAGAGAAAAACATCTTCTGTGCGTTATATAAACAACAAAAATTATATACTATCACCTCTTTGCATAAGTAGTCATCAAAGCCAAATCCTTCTAAATGTACATCATTCATTAACATTTTAATAATGAAAAAAAAACTCAAACCCTCAGAAGCCAGAAATATCCTCCTTATGTGTTGGTCACACAGAGTTAGTCACCTATCAAGCCCAGTCAGGGTGCTGTGCTACACAAAATCAAGGCACACCTGTCACATTCTAATCCATGTGAATGGTGTCCCTTGGATTTGTACACAGCCTGTGCAGCCAGCCACTCAGTGACCCTGAACTCAGTTGTTCCACATGGAAAATCATACTGAAGCAATAACTGGTATGACTATATATAAGCAACATTAATCAGCTTGAAAAGTTAAATTACCCATGGTCAATATAACTAATAACAACAACTTCTTCATACTCAGCATAGCCGTGGTAGTTATGTACTGTCAAATTAGTTAGGCCGTGACTATGTTTTCCCAAACTCTCTTCCCTCCATGGTTCCAAGTTACCATTTGCCACAGGTGAAACATGAGATATGAAATCCAGAAATGCTATGCTCTAAGTTAAGTGCTTTTGTTAATCACACTGTGACTTAAATACAAATACAGAGTCACATCCCCTCAAACTACTTCTAAGACTCAGAGTCCCTCGAAAAAAGGAGAGGCAAGAGGAATGCTGCTACGTATCCAAACATGCACACTACAAATCTTCCCTTTCCACAAAGAGAACTGCAGCAATTTACTACGGTGATTATGTACTGGATGTTTTCAACCACGTCTTCAAACTTTCTCCAAGCTAATAGTAATTCCCAAAGATCCAAAACTCCATTGTGTTCCACCAATCAGGGCAGGAGCTCACGGAAATCAGACAATCGAAAACTTCTAAACCAGGTCCATTCACAGTGAAACTACTGGGTCCCCAAACCCATCCTGTGGTAACTTCCACAGTTCTAGAACACACACTTGAATACACACACCCAGCATCTGCCAGTACGTACATATTCTTTTCCTGGTTTGTGAATTAAGTACCATTATACTGGGAGAGGGCAAGTGGAAGCCATTCAACCACTTGGAGTTACTAAAATGGTACTGCTTCCTGGAGGGAGGGGAAGAGATTGGTGCCACCATAAAGAAATTAGAAGATGCAGGAAATTCCTACCACATCTTCATTCAACTCCCCCACTTGGCCTGTGCAGAAGACAGATAAATCTTCTTCTAAAATGACAGTAAATTATCGAAACATAATTAGTTGGCAATGCCAATTACGGCTGCTATTCTTCATGCGGTTTCCTTGCTGGATCAAATCAGCATACCCCCTGGCACTTGGTATGACACTATTGAACTGGTGAATGATTTTGTCTCTATACTTGTTACTAAAGACCATCTGAGGCTTTCAAACTCAGTTCTATAGACATTTGGGGCCATATACTTCTTTGTCGTAGTAAACTATCTTGTGTATTATAAGCTGTTTAACAGCATCTCTGGCTTATATTTACCAGATGCCAGTAGTACCTCAACCTTTACTTGTGATAACTAAAAATGTCTCCAAACACTGGCAAATGTCCTCTTGGTAAGCAAAATTTCTCCCAACTCAGAATCGCTGTTCTAGTCCATAGGGATCTTTATCACCTTTTCTTCCACAAGGCCACATACTGGTCCACTATGTTGATAGTATGCTGACTAAATCTCCTCGGCAGAAAGTAACAGGTCTGTACTCCACAGAGAAATAAGCATGCCAGAGGGTGAGAAATACAAGTATATCCCACAAAAATTCAGGGGCCTGCTTCCTCAGTGAAATTCCTAGGAGTCCCAGTGGCTAAAAAAGAATTCACTAAACCTGGACCCTTCAAGCCTTAAGAAAGGACGCCACATACGCTGATTTTGAAGGTAACATATACTTAATTAGCATTATAGGTGATTCAAAACCTTGCCAGATGTGAAAGTGACCTAGAACAAAAGGAATCTGCAACAGGCCTAGGCTGTCACGTAAGCAGTCTGCCACTTGAACCCAGAAGAGTCACTGGTGCTTGAAGGTTAAGTGTTTGTGGCAGATAGAAATCCAGTATTGAGCTTTTGATGGGCTCCTTACAAAGTGAACTTCAATTCAGATTTTCAGGATTTTGAAGCAAAATATACCATTCTCTGCAAACTCTTTTCTCTTTAAGGGAAGCAGCTACTGGCTTGCTATTCAGCCCTAGGAGAACCTGAAGAGTTGCCCAAAAGGCAGTAGCCTTTTAAGTTGCCATTCAACATAAGCTTCCCATTATGACCTGGGAACTATCTGACTCATCAAGCCAAAAAAGTTGGGCATATCAGCAATATTACATTATCAAATGGAAGTGATATAATGATATGTTAGATAAGGTTCGAGTAAGTCCTAAAGGCACAAGATGTCCCAACCTATACTCTTGCTATCTTACTACACTGATTATTCTGCCTATAAATCCACACCTATGGCCTCATGAGGAGTACCCTATAACCAAATGAAGAAGGAAATTCGAGCCTGTTTACAGCAGCTTCTGCACAGTATGCTGCTACCACGCAAAAATGGACAGGTGCAGTAATATAGTACCACTCGGGTGGCAATAAAGGAAGAACCTGGGCAAAAATTTAAGCAGTATACCTGGTTCTTTGTTTTTCTAAGAAAGAGGGTATAAAGTATGAATACACAGAGATTCACAGATTAGAGCCAATAGTTTGCCTAAATGATCAAGGACTTAGAAGGAAAATGATTTGAAAATTAATGACAAGGAAGACGTATATGAACAGATAGCACAGAACAATACTGAGCTCCCAAAATGGCACCATTCCTGTAGCATAGGGTGGGGGAAGGTTAGCTGGTAACTTGGTGACAAGTCAATTATATTTGGACTATTTTCATCATAGAAGGGCTGAGGGTAGTATTTTGTCTATTCTCAATGTTTATTTTCACTTGAACAGATACCTGCTGTAGGTAGCAATTTTCTGTACACAATGCTTATAATAAGACCTCCGTTGGTGAATTTACCAAATAAATTTCACCATCTTTGTATTTTTTTTTTGTGACAGAGTCTCAAGCTGTCGCCCTGCGTAGAGTGCCGTGATGTCACAGCTCACAGCCACCTCCAACTCTTGGGCTTAAGTGATTCTTTTGCCTCAGCCTCCCAAGTAGCTGGGATTACTGGCTTCCACTACAACGCCCAGCTATCTTTTGGTTGTAGCTGTTATTGTTGTTTGGTGGACCCAGGCTAGATTCAAACCCACCACCACTGGTTTATGTGGCTGGCGCTTTAGCCGCTTGAGCTACAGGTGATGAGCCCATCTTTGTATTTTTTTACCATCACAGTATTCCACACAGCATTAAGCAAGGAACTCACTTTATAGCAAATGAAGCATGAAAATGGGATCATGCTTAGAGAATTCACTCTCTTACTATATCCTCCAATACCCTATAACAGTTTACTTGATAAAATAAACTCTTGAAGATTCTGTTATGATGCCAGATGGGTGAAACACTTTATAAAGCTGGGGTGATATCTTGCAGGATGCAATATGTACTTTAAATCAGTGACTAGTATACGGTGCTATTTCTCTCGTAACCAGGATTCATAGGTTCAGGAATCAAGGGAAAGAAATGGGAACAGCCCCTTTCACTATTACCTTTAGTGATCTACTTGCAAAAAAATATTTTCTAGTTCCTGCAACTGGGTCTAGAAGTTTTAGTGCTGGAGAGGAAGGCTTCCACCAGGTGTCATAATAATGGTCCATTAAACTGCCTGTTGAGACTGTTTCATGGCAGTGAATGAACAGGCAAAAAAAGAAGGTTACCATACTGGCTGAGGTGACTGATCCCTACCATCAAGAAAAAATTTTGTTACTTAACATCTATAAGGAGTAGTATATCTAAAATGCAGGAGATCCTCTTCTTAATCCCATGTCCTATGGGATGAGTCAACAGAAATTACAATAATCCAAACAGGCAAGACTTCTATGCCCCAGACTCCTCAGGAATAAAAGGTTCTGGGTTACACTTCTTCCTTATGTGGGTGTGAATATATACATATTATATGTATGTATATGTGTATATACACACATACACACACCAATTCTTTTCTTTCCTTTTTAATTTCCCTTCCCATGTCCCTATCACTCAACATTAACATGTTAACATTAGCTAACTTGCTATGTCAATATTGAAGTTTGAAGGGCAGTGTTACTGAGAAGAGACATGAACATCACCCAAAGATGGATTAAAAACACTTTGTATCTTCTTTCGACAAGAGAGTTGACAGTTTCTGGTATACCTGGAATAGGTGCATCAAGTTAAGCAAAAGAATAACTGTTATTATCTTTATTTAAAAGTTAAATATGGTTAAGAGAATTGTAATCATATCCCACACCTAAAAGAGATGGCCACGCTGACCAGCGACAGACTGTGAGGGCTTCCAGTGTGTTAACTTAGTGAGGCTGGAGCTCTGTTTCCCAGAATTCCCCTCCCTCTATGGTGTTGGATTAGTACTAGCCACATAAATATGCACAAGATTTAGAAGGCAGAAATGAAAACAGTCACCATTCATGTGGTCAGAAGGTCACTGCAGGGCCAGACACAGCTGTGCTCACGCCTGACATAGATGATATGCTAGAATGCCTCATGACATGGAGCAGCAAGCACCCAGGCCTTGCAGCTCCTTCAATTCCCACTCGTTCACCAGATTCAGCTGCTCTGAATCGTGGTTCAGAAGAGTGGGAAATTCTCTAACAAAGGGCACCAGCTTATCTTCGGGTCTCCTGTCTGAGAAGTTGGAAAGCAGCAAGAGACAGACACAAGTTCCAGTTTATCCTCACAAGTTCTAATTTGTACTTGCTCTTCCCTACATCACATTCATCTTTCCATTCTGACGGATGGCTCTGTGGATTTCAGCTTCTTAATACCAGACTCTGAAGCAAGTACCAGAATGCTTAAGCAGTTTCCACAATTGTGCAAATCCCATATTAAAAGACTTATTCTAGGCAGTGCTTGTAGCTCAGTGGGTAGGGTGCCAGCCATATATACCGAGGCTGGCGAGTTCGAGCCCAGCCTGGGCCAGCAAAAACAACAATGGCAACTGCAACAAAAAAAACAGCCGGGTGTTGTGGCCGGTGCCTATAGTCCTGGCTCCTCGGAGGATGAGGTAGAAGAATCCATTCAGCCCAGAAGTTTGAGGTTGCTGTGAGCTATGACACCATAGCACTCTATCCAGGGTGACAGCTTAAGATTCTGTCTCAAAAAAAAAGAAAGAAAGAAAAGACCTATTCTATTTTACTCACAAGATTCTTCTTTCCTGACTGAACTATGATGCAATAATATTCATATGTTGCAATGTTCTTACTTTTAAAAGATAGTTAAACATGCGATTGTATTTCTAATTTGTCTCTATTATGTAAACTTGACTAAGGTGAAATTAATTTCCTCAAATTAAAAAAAAAAACCTATCAAGCCTATCTTTAAGAAAGGTACCTATCTTTAAGGAAGATAAAGACAAATATCTTTCCTTAAAGGGAAACAGGACAAAAATAAAATTAGAAGAACTTCTCATAACTCCACAATAACTCTACTCATCAAGCTATTACCTATAATTTCCAAGAGGCAAAAATATAAGCATTATGCTTTAGGAAAGACACCACTAGAAGAGCATTATATTCCAGTCGGCACAATGACATTATCACAATTATCTTGAATCTACAAATGCCTCACTTAAGACTTGCCTTTATATTTGGGCTCAAGAGAGATTCCATTAGCAGGTTTAAAGCAGTAATCAACTCAAGTATATTTGTTCTCAGACCCCAAAATGAATGTATTATGAAGAAAAGGGTAAGCATGGGAGAAAGGGAAGCCCAAGAACAAATTTAATTTTGTATCTTCATCACTGTGGAGCAGGAAGAATAAAATCCTGATCAATAACTGCAAATTTTCTCATCACCTGGGTTTTGATTCCTTGCTTCTTTGGTACCATTAATGAACACCTACTATTATATAGTAACTTAAACTCTAAAACCATCCCTTCCGGTATATATTTATCTTCATTTTTACAGATAAGGAAACACATCCAGTGTTAAATACCTTATAAATGGCTGAAGTGAATACAGACCCCCGTAATATCTTATCTACAACTTGAACTTTTAAACATTATATTAATGTAACCCCACAAGTATGACTATTCCCACTGAGGACATCCATGTCACGAAACAACTGTCCTCCTCTGCACTCTGCTCTAATTTACTGTTTACCAAACCACCTGCAGATAATTCAATTTTCCATTTAGCTTTCTTACACTTAACATGAACATTCAAGTAAACCAGAAAGTCATACTTCATATTGTCAATTTAATACTTTTTCTTGGTATAAAAAGGAATATAAACTCATGACTTATAATGCAGAAATTTTTAAAAAGAGGACAGGCATGGTGCCTCACGTCTGTAATCCTAGCACTCTGGGAAGCCAAGGCAGGAAGATCACTTCAGTTCAGGAGTTTGAGACCAGCAAAAAATAGAAATATTTTCTACACTAAAAATAGAAAAATTAGCAGGGTATTGTGACACCTGTAGTCTTAGCTACTCGGGAGGATGAGGCAGAGGATTGCTTGTGCCCAGGAGTTCGAGGTTGCAATGAGCCAGTCTAAGGCCATGGCACTGTAGCCTGGGCAACAGAGTCAGACTATGGAAAAGTAAGGGAGGGAGGGAGGACAGAAAATTATATATAATCCAGTAACTCTGAGATTAACTTAAAACTCTGGCATATTTACCTCTTCCAACCATTATCTGAATGTAATAATAACCAGAGCAGCAGCAGCTGCTTATATAGCAGCTTATATAGCTTCTAATAGGTGCCCTTATTCCAAGGGCATTATCTGTGTTCAATTAGTTACACTGTACAAGAACCAAATAAGGGAGACACCTTTGTTACTCCATCAGATAAAGAATCTGATGCATAAAAATAATTAAGTGGCTTCCTACAAGTGATAACTAATAAATGAAAGAGCTGGGATTTGAACCCAAGGAGTCTAGCTTCAGATCATTTGCTCTTAACTAAGAAGTTATATTGCCATTGTAACTGAATTATGGTATACAAAGGGCAATTACCAGTTTCCCACACAAATACAGGCAGAGGGCTGAGATACAGAAGCCAGACAGAGGGAGAGGCACTACTCCCTAACAGAGTCTCCAACACCACAAAAAGCTTCTCTGGGAGGGTTTTTACTACACTTACCAGAAGATATTACTAGTAGGGAATTAAAAAAAAAAAAAGTGCCTAAATTAAATCTAAAAATATTGTGTTAAATTCTTTTCCAAACCACCCAGATCTTTCATTCCCTTAAGTACAAAAATGTTATAATAAATTCATGCCAGAAATTACAGTAGATGTTTGTTCTTTAAATCATTATATTTGATTTAACTCTAGTAGCCAAAGCTTTAAGACCTTTAATTCAGTTATATTTAATAAGTCTAATAAAATTCAGTAACAATACCCTGAAGAAAGCTAATAATCATATCAATTTAAATGTCAATATGCTTTCTAAATAAGTTTTTTCAAGCACATTTAAATTTAAACTGATCACATTAACTTATAAATATGAATGCAAGGAATCTCTCCAATACACTTAAAAGTTCATTAAAAATGACCAGAATTTAAAAAGCATCTACATACCATTGCCTTATATTCTTAAAGTACTTCAATATTTCTAGAGACTGAGTAAATCTTAATAGTATACATTTACTAGACACCCAGTAAGTTGCTAACTACATGCACAGCACTCTGCTAAAGTACTATGGGAAGGAAATGTACTTTATTGACATATTCTTGCTGTTGTTAATCCAGCACAGCAAGCAATCCTACGAACTGCAGACACCACTGCTTGCTTGGTATGGCAATCAGTAATAATGTACTTGGTCTCAAGCAGTTTGGGAAAGATTTTAGAAAATTATACTACAGTTTGAAAGTATGGTCACAAAGAACATACAAGGTAGAATTAAGAAGACAGTAAGTATTTAGTTCTGGCAAAAAAGCAAAGTAGAGTTTCCTTGATACATTTTTCCCTCTCCTTGGTTTTTCTCCCTTCGTGGAAAGGAAAGTAAAAGGGAAAGATGGAAGTGATCCATCAAGACTTACCTCCTTAGGACGTCCTATAGGCTGTCATGGTGAAGAATTCATTAGAAAACCAATTCCCCAGGTTTAACTAGTGACGACTAGTAATACTTTTCTTCTAGTTTATGGTATTTAAGCAGTAAACAGAATCTGTTTACTTTCTAAGAGTGACCAGAAGGGCCAAAAGCATAATTTAGTAGTTCTATTTAGTTAATAAATAATTTCTGTAGAGAAAAGTATGCAAGATAATTTATAGGTAAGTATGTACCAAAATGAGATATGCCAGTAAGAGTGACGAGGAAGAAAAGTTTAGTGACTTATCCAGGATAAACTAGCTAGTAATTCATTAGCGCCACAGTTCTCTGATTTCTATCCCCTAGGCCAGTTGTTCTCAACCTGTGGGTTGTGACCCAGAGGAACTGTATTAAAGGGTCACTGCATTAGGAAGGTTGAGAATCACTGCCCTAGGCTCTTCTCATTATTACAGAGAAGTTGGAGATTACCTTTAAATAACAAGTAATATCCCGTTTTTAAGTAACTAAAATTAAAAGATAGTGATGGAAAGATAAATTTAAATCCAAATAAAGCAGTAGCCAAATAATCTTTCCCCAAGGTCAACTATATTTGCCACTGATTAAAATCACAAAGACCAAATGCTACTAAAGTACAGTGAATTAATTCACTGTCATTTGCTAAATCTTTTTCCTAGCCCCTTTATATCACAGTATTCCTCAGCCCTAAATCTAGGGAACCTCTACTTTCTGGTCCACTATGTGATTGTTTTATGACTACCACAGGTGTCTCTAACTTATTCCAAAACATACCACCACAATGATACATGTATTGGATTATGAATCTGAAATTTTCCTTGACTGCTGTTAAACAAAAATTACTCTGATCCTTGTTGGAAAGTATTTTAATAGAAATATTACAATAGAGAAAAGAGAACAGGCTCAGCTCTGAATATAGCAAAGATGGACTTATGGCCAAGGAGTAGAGTAAGGGAGTCAGCAGATAGAAAATTAGTAAGAGGAGACATCAAGGATAAGGGGATTCTTGCAAAAGATAGGCCAAGGACTCAGAATCAAAGGTGGGGGATGAAGAACTCAATCCAGTATCAAAGGAGGTCAGATATCAGTGAAGGTGGTAACTTAGCAGAATCCTTTGCTAATCCTGGACTGTACAGGCCAAACAGGGACAGAATGGCCACTGAAGGCCATGGTCAGGGCCTAAATGAGAAGGGGACTCAGAAGAGCCTAACTAAAGTTGATTGAGAGTATCTGTCACTAGCACTGACATCTCCCCTTTAGCACACCTTCGTCCCCAGTATGCCAAATAAAGTTTTTATAAAATACTATATTTAAAGCTATTTCATAGACTATGAAAGAGCAGCACATTGTATTTAAAAACTAGAGTGTAATAAAACACACAGGCACACAAAAAAACAACCTAATCCCGTTGACCCTCTACTTAGATCTTCTTGGGGCCACATGGCCTGCAGGACCAATTCTTGCTAAGCCGTGCAAGGCCCTGCCCACTAAATGACTGCCCTTCTCTTGGCTACCACTCCCTGCTCTCAACTTCACATTCAGGGCTTTTGTGCCTATGCTCCTTCAGCCCAGTGCTCTTCTGTTCCCACCAACTCAACTCTCCACAGAGACACCTAGCAAATACTTACCTTTTAAGCCTTGTTCCAAAAGCTTTCTTGAGTACCTGGCCTGCCTCCCTCCCTGTCCTTGATTCTGCGTTCTGATCAGTTGGATGACAAGGAACTGTAACTTTGTACTGCACTTGTTTGTCTCTAAGTCTGTCTCTCCCCTCAGGCTCTGAGTCACTCCAGAGCAGGGAACAGGTTTCATTTGCCTTTGTATCCCTATCGTCTTCAATTGAGATGAAGCAAACAGAAAAGGAAATAAAAAGTAAACCCTCTTTTCAAATTGTGAAAGCAGCACTGCTGATCCCCAAAGGAAAGGTGGCCTTGTTAAACCTGTTACTATATCCTTTACAGGTAGTGCACTAAAATTTTGTACTGTGTTTCAGCTTCTGATTTGTTTACAGCCTGAACTAAACTGATACCAAAGCCACTATCTTAGTCTGTTTCCTGTTGCTAAAACAGAATACTACATACTGGGTAATTTATAGAGAACAGAAATTTATCTCACAGTTCTGTAGGCTAGGAAGTCCAATATCAAGGGGCTAGCATCTGGCAAAGGCCTTCAGGCTGCAACATTCCATGGTGGAGGGGTGGAAGGGGAAGTAAGTGTAGGTGAAAGAGCAAAGTACCAAGAGCAGGGCTCACTTTGTATAACAGCCCACTCTCACGATAACTAACCTGCTCCTGAGATAAAACGCATCTATTCACACGGGCTCTAACTTTACGAACTAATCAGCTCTTACTAGGCTCTACCTCCCCACACTGTTGCCAGCACACAAACTTTTGGGAGACACATTCAAACCCAACAGGCACCATATGGTAGACTCCTTTTGCTGTCATCCTCCTTCCCCCAGTATGGTTAACCACATAAAGCTGGTAGAAGAAAGAATAAAAACGTGGGATTCCTCTTGTTACCCACTTCTATCTTATACATGAAAGTGCCACACATATGTACTCTGTTACCTCCAAACCATTTTCTACTACTGTCATGACATATTAAAGGACTAACTCATAATTTCCCCATCCTATTTTCTATAATACAGCTATCAATTATAATTCTCTTTTCACTTTCATTAAAAGATGACATTTATTACACAGTAATCACTATCATCACCATACCATAAATAAATGTTTTTCAAAGCCTAGTCTCATATTTGCATAAGAATTACCTAAGGGTTTGGAAAAAGAGAGATTTCTGGACTTCACCTTACAGAAAATGAGTCAGAGTATTTTATTAATAGAATAAATAGAGTATTTTTGTAATAGAAATATTATAATAGAGAAAAGAGAACAGGCTCAGCTCTGAATATAGCAAAGATGGACTTATGGCCAAGGAGTAGAGAAAGGGAGAAGCAGGCATTAGGTAATGTGAATTTGAAACAATGAAAGAGTCACCTCAGGTACTATTTCTGAGCTCACTGTATTTGAGAATAAATGAATAACACAGATCTTGATTTATTATTACACTATTGAGCCCCAAAAAGTATGCCAAACACTATATCGATAATATAGAATATACAGAAGTATATCTTGCTGGAAGTATAGTCTATGGTCTATAGACTATAGTCTATTCACAGTACTTTCAATTTAGTTAGAATGAAAAACTTCATGTACAGAACAATTAGAAAACAATACTAAACTTTGGAGTACAGATTGGTTTCCAAACTTTAGACCAAGTATCTCTAGCTTTAAAATGTTAAAGTATGCACTCCCACAGGAATACTGACTTATAAATTACATATGAATTACTTTATAAGTAGATTATACACATTAAAAATAATATTAAAAGATTTAAAGTCTTGGAAATACCTTAAATTCTGATGGTACAAACTTTTCATTGATTAGTAAAACATTAATAATGTCATGCATTACAAATAAATGTTTCTTGATTTTGTAAATCTGAACTAAAGGATTGATTATAAGCAGGCTATGTTCATATTTGACTTCGTTGACTGCCATGGCTAAAGAAAATACTTCACACAAATAGAAGCTGTGAATCATCAGTTGTACTTATTTAATTATGATGCTTGTATTTCAGTCTAGGCAAAAATTACATAAAATTTTGATAAAAGTTCAGTTAGATGTCTACCTTCCTTGATAGTAATCAGCAGCTGTTCTTGAAAACAGAATTATAACAAATAACTTCCAAAATCTAGTAAGACTTTTGAAAGGAAAGATTTATCAACAGAATATTATGTACATTTTAAAGTGTTTAGATATAAAAATTTGGAAATGACACGTGGTTTAGGATAAGTATAGTAATTTACATAAGTATGAAACATAAGTATGGAAATTACATAAGTACGGAAATTTCTGAACACCCATTTTCTAAAAGCTTATTCTAGTCTTCCCATAGTAGACAGTAAGCAAGAAACTGTGAGGAGTCCCCAAAAATGAAATACATTTTTAACGAACTACTGAACTGGAAGACAGTAAAAGAGACATACATAGGCAAAACAAAAACAAACAAAAAAACAAATCGACAAACACAAGCTGACAGCTATCATCAAAGCCACAGTCACCCTGGGGTCAAACACTTAGACCTACCACTCCCTCATGAGCCAGGATTCCTATAGGAGACTAAAGTGTCCTAGGATCAGTAGGGGTTCCCAGCAAGAGCAAACATAAACTCTTTCTGGAAGAAGTCATCCTCAATTTACACCACCAAGTTGAACTCAGATAAAAACCAGGCAAATAGGAGTTAAACACCAAAGACCAGCACATACAAAAAGAAACAACCACAGACTTCGAGAATGAGCAGGCACCAATAATAAAAATATAAACTCCAGGGACTTCAGATAATGGCATTAACAGAAGTCAAATAACTGTATAATAAACATTTAGGGAAATGAAGATGAAATCATAAAAATAAGCAAGGACCAAGAGAATGTTAAAAATGCCCATTCCTTGACAGCGCCTGTGGCTCAATGAGTAGGGCGCCGGCCCCATATACCAAGGGTGGTGGGTTCAAACCTAGCCCCGGCCAAACTGCATCAAAAAATAGCCGGGCATTGTGGTGGGCGCCTGTAGTCCCAGCTACTTGGGAGGCTGAGGCAAGAGAATCGCCTAAGCCCAGGAGCTGGAGATTGCTGTGAGCTGTGACTCCTCAGAACTCTATACAGTGGGTGACAAAGTAAGACTCTGTTTCTATTAAAAAAAAAAAAAAAAAGTCCAGTCCGGTTTAAGAGAAAAATCTTAGAATGTTTATAAGTTAAAAATAGAATTGATGAAATTGAAATTTCAACAGATAGGGGAAAGAGTAGAGGATGTACCTAATCTTCCAATTTTGAGGGGACTGCTGTATGGACAGGTTTTGGAGGCTGAAAGAACCCAACACACTCTAGATGTCACTATAAAAAAACACATAGGAGGAAAACCAGAGAGGATAAGAAGGACAAAAACAACCATGACACAGAAAACAATTAACAAAACAGCAACAGTAAGTCCTTCCCTATCACTAATTATACAATAAGGATATTAAACGTAAATGGATTAAAAGCTCCAATCAAAAGACACAGAGGGGCTGAATGGATTTAAAAAATAAGATTCAACTACATGCTAAGAGACTCACTTTAGATCTCAGGACACACACAGACTGAAAGTTCAAAGGAAGGAAAAAGATATTCAATGCAAACAGTGACCAAAAGAGAGTAGAGGTGGACATTCTTGGATAAAACAGACTTTAACTCACAAAACTACCACAAGAAACAAAGCAGGACATTATATAATGTCAGAAGGTCAAATCAAGAGGAAGGTGTAACAATTATAAATATATATGCACCCAAAGCAAGTAAACATATGAAACAAACATTGACAGAACTGAAGACAGAAATAGACAGCAATACAACAAAAGCAGATTTCAATACCCTACATTCAATAATGGACAGAACATCCAGGCAGAACATCAGTAAGGAAACAAAGGACTTGAAAAGACTATAGACCAACGGACCTAACAGCATTCCACCCATCAGAAGCACAATATGCCCTCTTCTCAAGCACACACAGAACATTCTCGAGGATAGAGAATGTTTTGGCACAAAAATAAGTCTTAAAAAACTTAAGATTGAAATCATACCAAGTATCTTTTCTGACCACAATAGAATTAAAGTAGAAAGTAATGGCAGAAGAAAAACTGGAAAATCTGCAAATACATGGAAATTAACGTGCTTTTGAACAACCAGTGGGTCAAATAAGAAAGCAAAGAGGAAATCAGAAAATATATTAAGGTAAACAAAAACAAAAACACAACATATAAAACAGAGGATGCAGCAAAAGCAGTATTATTAAAGAATTTTACAGTGACTTCATTAAAACCACATACATTAGAAAAAAACGATCTCAAATAACCTACCAAGAGTCAGTTTTTTTAAAACATTAACAAAATTGGTAAGTCTTTAGCCAGACTAAGAAAAAAATATTTTCAAACAAAATTAGTAATGAAAGAGGATACTACAACTGATGTCACAGAAATAGAAGAATTATAAGACACCACCATCAATAATTACATGCCATCAAATTGGATAATATAGAAGAAATATAAGTTACTGAGACAACTAATTTTATGTGTCAACTTTATTGGGCTAAGGGAAGCTTAGATAGCTGATAAAACATTTTGGGGGAGGGGAATGTTTCCAGGAGAGATTAGATCTGTCAGCAGACTAAAAAAAGAACACGCCCTCATCAGTGTGAGTGGGCATCATTCAATCCATTAAGTACCATACTAGAACAAAAAGTCAGAGAAAGGCCAATTTCTTTCTCTCCTCTTGAGGTAGGATATGCATCCTCTCCTGCTCCCAGAAATCTGAGTTATTGGTTGTTAGGCCTTTGGATTTGGACTGAATTATATCACTAGTTTTTCTGGTTCTTTACAGATGGCATATTGTTTACAGATGGCATATTGTTGTAACGGTCTGGCTTCCATAATTGCGTAAACCAGTGCCCACAATAAATCTCTTACATGTCTATACATAAAAGTCATGTATATATAGCTTACTGGCTTTTTTTCTCTGGAGAGCCCTAATAAACCTACAAAGACTGAAATATGAAGAAACAGAAAGTCTAAACAGAGCTATAACTAGTCAGAATATTGAATCAGTAACAAAAAACCTCCCAAAAATGATAAGCCCAACATCATATGGCTTTACTGGTGAATTCTACCAAACATTTAAAGAATTAATACCAATCCTTTTCAAATTCTTCCAAAAAAAAGAAGAGGAGAGAATACTTCCTAACTCATTTTATGAGGCTGGGATGATCCTTATTTCAAAGTGAGAAAAAGTCACTGCAAGAAAAGAAAACTACAGGCCATATTCCTAATAAATAAATAAATAAATACATACATACACACACATATTATATATCCTAAAAAAAAAAAAAAAGAAAGAAAGAAAAAACCTACCAACTCAAGTTCAACAGCATATTAGAAGGATCACATACCATGACCAAATGGGATGTATCCTTGGAATAAAAGATGGTTCACATGCAAAAATCAATCAATGTGATATACTATATTAATAAAAGCAACACAAAAAATCACATGGTCATCTCAATAGATAAGAAAAAAGCCTTTAACAAAATTCTATATCCTTTCATGTTTAAAAACACTCAACAAAGAATAGATGAAAATTACATCAACATATTAGTAAAGACCACATATAAAAAGCCCACAGCTGACATCATATACATTGGTAGAAAAGCAAAGCTTTCCCTCTATGATCAGGAACAAGGAAAGGATGCCCATTCTTGCCATTACTATTCAGCAACGTATGAGAAGTCCAAGGGAGAGCAATTAGACAAAAAAGGAAAAGAAAAAAAGAAATAAATAAAAAGTATCCAAACCAGAAAGAAGTAAAATTATCCCTGTTTATAGATGAGATGAACTTGTATGTACAAAACCCTAACTAATTCACATAAGCAAAAAAACTATTAGAACTACTAAATTCAACAAAGTTTCAGGATACAAAATCAACACAGAAAAATTGGTTGCATTTCTATACACTAACAAAGAACTATCCAAAAAGGAATTAAAAACACAAGCCCATTTATAATAACATCAAAAAGGATAAAAGACTTAGGAATGAACTTAACCAAGGAGATGAAAGACTTGTATTCTAAAAACTAAAAATCTTGCTGAAAGAAATTAAAGATGACACAAATAAATGGAAAGACATCCTGTATTCATGAATTGGAAGAATATTGTTAAAGTGTCTATACCATCCAAAGCAATCTACAGCTTCAATGCAATCCCTACCAAAATCCAAATGCCATATTTTACAGAAACAACTAAAATCCTGAAATTTATATGGAACCACAAAGGACCCTGAATAACCTTGAGAAACAAGAACAAAGCTGGAGGCTTCATGGTTTCTAACTTCAAAACATATTACAAAAATACAGTAATCAAAACAGCACAAGGAGTGGCGCCTATGGCTCAAAGAAGTAGAGCGCCAGCCCCGGCCGAAAACTTAAAAAAAAAAAAAAAACCCAGCAAGGTACTAGCATAAAAACAGATGTACATAAACAATGGTGACAGTCTTTTCAACAAATAGTGCTGGGAAAACTAGATATATACACACAAAAGAATGAAATTGAACCTTCATTTTATATCATACACAAAAATAATCTCAAAATGGATTTAAAATTAACATGTAAGACCTCAATTATAAAACTTATAAAAGAAAACAAGGGAAAAGCTTCTTGACATTGGTCTTGGCAAAGATTTCTTGCATGTGGTACCAAAAGCACAAGCAACAAAAGCAAAAATAGATAAGTAGGATTGTAAAAATAAAAAGCCTCTGCATAGCAAAGAAAAGAGTCAACAGTGTGAAAAAGCACACTATAGAATGGGAAAAAATATATGTAAACCATATACCTGATTAAGAGTTAAAATCCTAAATATACAAGACCATCCTATAATTCAATAGTAAATAAATAAATAATTTGATTTTAAAAATGTGTGAAGGTCTTGAATAAATATTACTCCAAAGAAAATATACAAAAGGCCATCAGGCATATAAAAAGATGGTCAATATCACTAATCATTTAGGGAAATGGGAATCAAAAACTACAATGAGATACCTCTTCATATTCATTAGGATGGCTACCATCAAAAAATAAACAAAATAAAGCAAAACAAAAATAGAAAAGAATACATGTAGGCAAGAATGTAGTGAAATGTGAACCCTTGTACATTGTTCATGGGGATGTAAAACAGTGTAGCTGCTTTGAAAGAAAGGAGCATCTCTAAAAATTAAAAATAGAACTACCATTTGACCCAATAGAATTACCATATAACCAAATAGAGAACTAAAATCTGATCTACTTCAGAGTATTTAGCAAAAAAACTCAAAAAAAAAAAAAAAAAGCCCTGAAATCACGATTTCAAGGTAGTATCTACAACACCATGTTTACTGCAGCACTATTTAAAATAAACAAAAACTAGAAACAACCCAAGTGTCTACCAATAGATGAAATAATAAACAAAATGTGATGCATGCATATAATGGAGTATTGAAGTATTACCTGGCCATTAAAAAAAAAGCAAATCCTGTCATATGCTACAACATACATGAACTTTAAGGACATTATCCTAAAATGAAATAAGCCAGGCACACAAAGATAAACACTGCCCAATTCCACTTACATAAGTTATCTAAAGTAATCCAGCTCATCAAAGCAGACAGTAAGAATGGTGGTCACCCGGGTTTGGATAGAAAGAGAAATGGGAATTACTATTTAATGAAAGTTTCAGTAATACAAGATGAAAAATTTCTAGAGATCTGCTATACAACACGGCCTACAGGTGGAACTGGTCATATGTTCTCACTTACAAATGGAAACTAAAATTGTGGATCTCATGAAGTTGATGGTTACTAGAGGTTGGGAAGATATGAGGGGAGGATGAAGAGGGGCTGATTAATGGGTACAAATAAATACACATTTAGACAAAAGAAATAGGATCTAATATTCCCAATGGACAGCTAGGATGCTGTAGGTTTATTCATTTAATCATTTATTAATTTAATTTATAACATTTTTAAATATCTTGAAGAGACTAGTTTGAATGTTCCTAGCATAAAGATAGATACAATAGAACCTCCTTAGTTGACCACACCCTCACATTAATTACCTCCTTAAATTGACCTAATTTTCATAGACCAGACATGCACCTTATGTTGATCACCTCCATATGCTGACCACTTTGTTACAGTCCCTTGGGTGGTCAATGTACGGAGGTTCTACTGTATTTAAGGTAACAGATATTCCAATTACCCTGAGATTATATGGATATATTAAATTATCATATGTATGCACATCTATGTCAATGAAAATAAATAATAAAATGAAAAAACAAGATGACCACCTCACCCCCATTAAAATCTCTTCCCAATTCATCCCCCAAAAATACTTTACTGTGCACTTAAAAACTTGTTAAAAGGGAAGATCTCATGTTGTGTGATTTTTAGCACAATAAAAAATCAACAGATGAGTTAACAGAGTTAAATATAGTTAAAGAAAGATAGATCCAAACATACTACGAGTACATACAGTAACTGTAGTACAGATTCTACTACAGATTATAGTATAGAGAATGAAGTAAGAGAAAAAAATTAATGAGAGGTTAAAACATATGGAGACTAGAATGGGAAATTTTAGCATATCTAATAAGAGTGACAGAAACACTAAAGAGAACAAAGGTAAAGTAATTCAGAAAGATAATGGATGGTGCATTTCCAGAATTAATATAGAAATCCACAGAAGACAGACACAGATAAAAAAGATGACCTACCAACTGACAGATGACATCAGAACACAAACAATGTGAAATAAGTCAACAGTGGACTACTAGCTTCTAAGTGATCAAAGAAATTAAAACTATCAACCTAGAGTTACAGACTGAACATAGTCATGTTTTAATAATAGGGGACCGGGCACTCTGGCCTATAATCCTAGCACTCTGAGAGGCCAAGGCGGTGGATCAGGAGTTCAGGACCAGCCTGATAAAGAGTGAAACCCTGTCTCTACTAACAAGAGAAAAACCAGCCAGGTGTAGTAGCAGGTGCCAGTAGTCCCAGCTACTCAGGAGATTGAGGAAGAAGAATCACTTGAACCCAGGAGTTTGAGGTTCCTGTGAGCTACAATGGTGCTATGGCACTCCACCAAGAGTGACAAAGTGAAACTCCGTCACAAAAAAAGAAAGAAAAGAAACCAAGAATAAAGGCAAAATACATTTTCAGCCTTAAGAAAGATTATGACTCCAAGGAGGGTGGATTACTTGAGCTCAGGAGTTCGAAACCAGCCTGAGCAAGAGGAGCAAGATCTCATCTCAAAAAAAAAAAAAAAAAAAAAAGCTGGGCATTGTGGCAGGTACCTATAATCCCAGCTACTCCGGAGACTGAGGAAAGAATCACTTGAGGAGCTGTAAGGCCACAGAACTCTACTGAGGGTGAAAAAATGAAACTGCCTCAGGGAAAAAAAAAAAAAAAAGGAAAGAAAGTGATGACTAATAATTCTTCACACACACACAAAAACTTCTAAAGTTGTTCACAAGGAAAAGAGAAAATGACCCCTATCTGAGATAAAAGAAATAAAAATAAAAACAATAACTTAAATATCATGAGGCTAATCTAAACAACCTATACTTTTTTTTAAAAAGACTTAATAATAGCACGTAAGTCAGAAGTGAAATAATAAACATTAAAGATATTACTTCTCTTGACTGACTGTTGGTACCCTCACTTCAGAGACCACCAGTGTGGACTATGTACATATACCAATGTTCAGCTACAGTAGACAGCAAGGTTGGCTATAATCATTTTAGAAGTCTTGTTAATACCATGAGCCAAGCCATAAATGATTCATAAGTTTGGTATGAAGGGACAAAGGCAGGGCCCTCCAGACAGAGGAAACAGTAAAGGCTTAGAAGTAAAGATAAGGATGGCATACCCTGTTCTTCCTCTATTAATAAAGTATTTCATTTCATATGTTCTTCTAAAATATCTAAGACAAAAACAAAGCAAACAAAAAAACCACCTCCTGGAAGCAATAGCATGAGGAGAGTAAAAACTGTCAGAGGTTTATTTGGCGGGTCACTTAATTTTGTCTCTGAAGGCTTTATTTAGCCTCAGGTTATTATATGTAATATCTACCCTTACCAATGTCACTAATATATTTTGATGATAAATGAAAAAAATTCAAAGGGAATACTACAACACTCATCTCTCAGTACTCTTTCTAGTCACTGCACCAGGCATTGGCAATACAGGATAAAGGTGACAAAGCCAGGTGACAATGAGAATGCTGTGTGATACGTACAATGACATATGATGGACCCACAGAGTACTGAGCAAAAAACCCACAGGTAATGGCAAAGGCATACTTTCCTCTCACCTTTTCACACTATTACAGTTGCATCCCATAAGACAGATTACTAATGGCTACCATTGTGACATTAAGTATTTGTTACCATCATCCTATCAATGATAAAGACTCACTTCACTGTCAAAAGTTTTTTAATTAAAGTGTTGTTTTTTTTTTAACTAAACCAAAGTCAACTTTAAAACATTCCAAGTGGTGAAATCCATTTTCTTCACACTAATCAAATTTGATCACAGAAAGTTAGCCTAGACATGTCAGATCCATAAAAATTAGCGTTATCAGAGTTTTTCCGAAACACTAAAATGTTTTTGTTTCATTAAACAACATAACAGTAATAGTAGTATTATCAATATCCATACTGGAATTATCCAAGTATAATCAAACAAAAGAAAATAAAAATCTTTCAAATGGTCATTCTTTTTCTGGATATACTCTTTACAATCTAAAATAAACACATCTTGCATAGATCTATTTATTTGCAACATGTATTTGCTACTTTATTATGAACTGTTTAATTGCCTTAAAAGTTAATCATTGGTTATTTCATTGTATTTAGCTAATTGAGGCCTATTATCACAGGCACTCAGAAATCCTAAGAAAATACTCTTGAAAAAGTACACACAGAATATTCTGAAAGAAACACAATTCTTTTTCACTCTACTATAAACAGTATTGGTATACAAGAAATCAGTGCTATATCATTCCCCTTTTGAATTTTTTAATTTATCCTGAATATATTAATGGCTTTGGAAAGGGTAAAGATTATCTGTTCCAAAGAATACAAAATCCAACTATGTTATATGTATGACCAAAGAAATTTTTTATATTAACTGCAAATGACTTTATTTGTTGATTTTACTCTATAAAAATGTAATAAAATGTTTTCAGTTACTATCTTGATATTCCAAAGGACTTAGAACTCTTTAGTAATCATACGAATATAAAGTTTTCATAACTAATTTTAAAAATATGTAACTTAATTTAAAATGACTATTTTTGACTGTCAAAACCAATGTACCATTTGACTGCCATAGTAATGTTAATATATTAGCCAGTAAGTAGGCTTGCTACTTTATTTCATAGCTGAGAGATAAGAATGAAGAATGCTATTTACTATCAAGTAGAGAATAAGGAGACAACAACCATCAGTAGTGGGCTCTTTGAAAAACATCTATAACTCTTATAAAACAACTTAACCCTATTTACACAATGTCATCTACTGTACACTCTTTGTTTGGGATGACATTTATCTCTTCTGTAAGCTCCTTGAAGGGAGAGGTTTGTCTTAAATTCTACTTCTGTATCCCCTTCCTTTCATTTCAAATATAGCTGAGTACATACTTATTGATTAATTAATAGCTGTACTATAATAGATATTTGGACGTGGGTAAAGTAAGCTAAATGGAGATATCGTTACGTATGACACCATAAGGGACAGGACCATAAAAGTGACTTTGAAATAACGTTTTCAGAAACAGCAAATGAGTTTCTACAGCAGCAAATGAGTTTCTACAGAATAATCATTTTCAAAAGGCACTCACAACAAAATTTATCACACCATTATCGCTCAGCTTTAAAATCTTTTAAAATCTCAACATGAGAGGCTGCATTTTGAACTATTCTGTTATGCTATCTCATGTCTGCATATGAGGAGAGCTATACCATTCAAAATCCAAAAGGAAATAAAAACAATGTATTTTTCTATTCCTCCTAGGTTAACACATACAGTATTTTGCTAATAAAAACAGCAATCATCTTACTTTTCATTCATACTCCTGAATGACAAGAATTTTTATAGATTCCTATTAGAAAAATTCTGCGCCAACTTCTTTAAAATTAGCTTAAGCTAAATTTCTCAGCTTTTTTTTCTCTAACCTTGTCAAATCTCTCAATCAAAATTATGTCCCAATTATATTTGTAAGTAGTTATGATGTAAATTAGGTTTTAAGGTAGCAGCAGGCTTACACTACCTTTACCATTTTAAATGCACAACACCAGAGAGGACAAAAGCATACCTTGAAACATCTTCATAGGTTCTCTAACAATAGTCTCTGACTAGAATTTCTTCTCCTTTCACATAATTAAGTTTCTGTACTCCCTTACTCTCCAAGATTAAATCATCTGTTTATATCTCCTCCAGCAACTCAGAAGTGAGCTTGTATCTCTTTTCTCATGCCTTTGTCTAAGAATGCCAAAGCACTTCATCATTTTATTTTACCAGCCCCATGAAGTCCCTGGAGAGTTTGATGAGTTAACTACACAACCAGACATCTGTCTCTGGACACCAGACCAAAACTTAGTACTCCTCTAGATTCTTAAAAACCTGAAGAGTAGTCTGACAAGGCCCTATTTACAGGTCTTGAGGGTTTTAAACAAAAAACAAACAAACAAACAAAAAAACCTTTCCCACAAAGGAACTTGTGCGCATACACAACTGTACTTTCCAGAAGGTGGAAATACAACTGATCTTGTTTTTTTTAGTTTTCAAGAGTTTAAACGCCAGGGACATCTGCATCTTGATAAAAACTCCTGAGGGCAATTTGATCAAAGACACAGCAAATCCTTCCTTCAAAGAAATGCACCTTGTGACACTCCAAGCAGGAGGAGAGAGATTTAAAGTAAAACCTGCCCTGAATCGTTACCACTGACTTGAGGAAGAGATTAAAAAGCCGTTGGCGTCCTAGGCTTTTAAACATTTTGCTGTAACCCCAGGGCTACAGGAGCCCTTCGGGAAATTCTTCTACTCCTCTCTACTGAAGAGTATCACAGCAGTATAAACTCATATACACATATCCACACCTCTACTTCCATTCCCGTCCTTCTGCTTTTGGTGCCCATGACCCAAAACGTGGATACAATGCCACAAAAAGCAAAGTCATGGGGCAATGCGGGGAGGGGGTGTGTGCGAAGGATTTAAAGATTGTAGCTGCCAGTTACCGTAAAGCGGCGCTCACGCGGGTGGGATACGGAATGCAGAGGTAGAAATAAAGCAACCCTGACGTCCGCTCTGCCCTTCCTCCCGCCTGGCTGCCCTCCATCACCCCGTGCGCCCCTGGGGGACCACCTCCGCTTAGTCCCCCACCCTCACCCTCGGCAGAGCAACGAAATGGGGCTGAAACCAGGAGTCGGGCTGAGCAGGGGCTGCGGGGCACGCCGAGCTCCAGGGGAGACCCTGCCGCGCAGGGGGACGGGATGACCGCGGCGAGGGTGAAGTGGGGTCGGAGGAGGCTCCGGTTACTCACATTTTCCGTGTCCCGCTCGTTCACCGTCGGCAATGGCGTCCGGGCCGACATTTTGTGCGGGCGACGGGGTCGGGCCGGGGTGCGGGCCCCGGGAGCAGGAGGAAGGGGGTGCGGACGGAGCACAAGGCCGGGGCCGGGACGAGCGGCTCCCGCGGGCCGGTGCAACAAGCGGCCCCGGAGGGGACAGAGGGGAAGCGGACGCGGAGGAAGAGGAGGGGGAGCCGCTTCCCGCGGCGGCGCCGCCGGGGGACGCGGCAGGAACGAGGGAGGGCGGCGGGCGAGGCGGTTGCCCGGCGGTGGCGGGGCGGCGAGGACGGCGGGAGGCGGCGGCCAGGCCCCACGAGGCTCTCCGGGCCGCGGGGAAGGTGAGCCCGGCGCCTCAAATCACTGCCTCGGCGTCGGGAGCCCCGGCCCCGACAGCGCCGCCCGCGCCGCGCCCCGCTCCTCTCCGCAGGTGAGCGGCGCCGCCCGGCCCAGCCGTGTCCGCGCGCCCGGGGCCCAGCGGCGGCGGCGCCCTGAGCCCCCGACGCGAGCGTCCCGGCTCCGTCCGCGGTCCCGCCCCAGCCGGCAGCAGCCCAGCCGGCAGCGCGCGGAGCGGGGGCGCGGCGCGCACAGCCCACAGGCGCTGGGCGGGCGCCAGCCGCGGGGCCGCTCCATTCATCCCCGCATTGGGATGCGGCCGCCGCCTCCCGCGCTCGCGCCCGCCTGCCCCCGGTTATTTTTGTTTCTTGCCCCTCCCGCGGAGTTTACGGTTGTCCGAGAGCCTCTGGTGGTTTTATTTTTATTCTTGTTTGGTTTTTGCCAAGTTGGGATGAGAGGGAGCTGAAACAAATAAATGGCCTTAAATATATGCGTATTTAACATACATATATTCGTTTCGTTTTTCAAGAATTGGGTTACAATTCCACCCTGCATCCTACACCTCCTCTGTCCTACTTCGGGACTTTTGCCATTCTTAAATTCTACTCCTCCTCCCCTGTTTCCGTGCTTTCTCAGTTCCTAGCCTCGCCTGAGCCCTCTTCCAGACAGTCACCTTCTCTAGGGAGCCATGAGGTTCAGGGTCACCCTCAGGGTTGGGCAAAGGGCACAAAAGTCCTCAGACGCGACAGCGCAGCGGCCTCCGAAGGGCGGCTGGAGAACCCTGAGTGCGAGGGGCTCAGGTCCCCACTGCGCAGCCGCAGCGGACGGGGTCTCCCGGCGCCCGGCTGCACCCCAGGGGTGGGTGAGACCCTGGAGTCACTACATCTACACTGCCTGATCGTCACTTCCTGGGACACAAGGAAGTATCGCCTAGGCGAGCTCCTTTAGGGAGGGTGCAGAGCTGTCTCTAATTTTGGCGGTGTCCTACCCCTTCCAGGTGACTCCCTTACTCTTCGACCCATCTACCGTTCACTGCATCCCGCAGACATCCGTGTCCATAGTGCATTTTCCCAGGGCCCACTAGTCCTTTATAAGCCAGGCTGCTTTTTTTCCTATCTCATCTGAGAGGTTCCATTCTACACATTCAGCCTCGAAGACAAAATCCTTAGTATCTTTCTATACCTCTTCTTTCCAGTATTTCTTTTTCACTTCCTTTCATGGATCGGCTGGAAAATAAAAGGAGCAATAGATAGGAAGGGATAGATCCATTTTTGAGCTATTTCCTTAACCCTCCAATGGGAATCTTGTGACAGTGGGAAATTCCTCCTATCTCCTGAAGTTCATGTATTTGAAGGAAAACTCCTTGTACCAGATGGTTTTTACGCTTACTCATTAAAGGTTGTTAAAGTTAACACTTGACTCTTAAAGCATGAGTTCAAAAGACTTAAAAATAGCAAATGCAAAAATCCCTTCAGAAAAAAAAATTCTCTATACATGTTCACTTTTGGGACACCATCTATGAATTTATTTCTTTAGCATTTTATCTAGTAAGCACTTTCCAATTTCACAAAGCCAATGAAAAATCACAAAATCCCTTTTGGTGGTCATCACCGCTCTTCAAACAGAATGCAGGCTATGGAACTTCAAGGCAGCATCCTGAACTGTGATGTGTAACTGGGAATACCAAACTTTTACAGTCTCTCTGTAGAGAGACTGGGAATCATCGAGATATCTTGAAGCTGCCAGGGCATAAGCTTGTACTTTTCTCATCAACTACAGCAACTGTTGCCTATAGGGGCTGCTAACATGTCAGCACCACCATTGACTGCTTCAGCGGCACAAGAGTACCTTGCGTTACAAAAGTACCTGAGTTAACCTAGTAATAAACAAGAATCTGTTAAAGGGTGTTCAGCCCCATTAGAATTTGAATTATCCCTTCAGCTGGTAGCTTAGATTATGCTCTTCAAAGTATACTCATGTATTACGCTATCTCTTTGTCCTCATGGTGACCCTGACAGGCATATTTATTGCCATTTTATAAAATTCCATTAAGTTGACTTATTCAAGATCACAGATGCACCAGGTTAATAAAATATAGAAGATAACTGGAATATGTGGTACTGCTTAATCTGGCACCAGTCACAAAAGCCACAGGTTCATTCCCTGTAAGGCGAATTAGAGACAGAGTTCAAAGGGGAGCCTGGGATTATGGCACAGTGGCTTCCACAGATAAAGTGTACATTAAAAGCCATGGACAAATCCCTTAGCTGTATTTGGCATACTGTGCTCACATATGGGAAATTTACTGGGTATTATGTAATAATAGTTAAAGACACCTCTTTGCCCATTTCCTGTGGCAATGGAGGTCCTTTTACTGCCTATGGCAAACACATCTTGCTCTGTAAACCTGTATCTTAGTCTGTAAACTTATCTTTCTCTTCCTCAATAAACTTTGACACACTCGCCTTAAAAAAATAGTTAAGGGGTATTTATTTTTTTAAGTCAACACCCAAAGAAAGTTTAATGACTGGAATTACATTCAAGGGTGTTGTTACTGGGTAACTGTAATCCATAATTTCAACTAACAAAATAGACTAGAAACAACTCTATCAAAAAAAAAAAAAGCATTCAAATAATATTTATTAATACCCACAGTTTTTGGCTTGGCATACAATAAAAACTAAGGGAAAATGCATTTTGCATAGGTTCAAAAAAAGTCATTGTGGTTTTTTCAACAAAAAAGTTAATGCCATAAAAATGGCATAAGGCAGTATTGTGATAGAATCAAAACTGTTTAGCCTTAGTTCTTAATAGTGAAAATGTTCATGAGCAAAATTTTCTTTTGTCACTATATATAGCTTCTGTGCCTGTGACTATAGAGAAATGACAAAAGGAATATTTTAAGGCTTTGAGTAGTTTTCTTTAGGGTTAATAACCAAGTGAGGCACATTCAATTTAGAGGTTTCTAACAATGTGTTAAGACAATAAAAATTTCAGAAGACAATTGAAGTACAGACAAAACAAAAGAGAAATAAAGATCTCCATGATACTGAAATGTGGCAAATCACCTACCATCAGTAGTATGGAGTAGAATTCTCTACAACTACATTGTCCAATACTGTAGGCACTAGTTAAATGTGGTTATTGAGCACTTAACATTTTGCTTAAATTCTTAACTTGATTTCATTTTAAATAATTTAAATTTAAAAACTGATTTGATTCAGTGATTGGAAAATTGTAATTATGTTCAAGTATCTGAGTCTACCTTTTCAACTATAAATTTTCTGAAATCTAGATACAGATCAAGTATTATTGAGGAAAATTTATCACCTGCATTGGAATGTTCCATAAGTATAAAGTACACACAAGATTTCTGAAGACTTAGGAGGAAAAGAAGTAGGAGTAAGACACTTCAGTAAGTATTATGATTATATATTAAAATGCTAATATTTTGACATACCAGGTTAAGAAAAGTATATTATTAAAATTAATTTCAGCTGTTCCGTTTTTTACTTTTTCAAATGTGGATTCTGAAAAATATAAACTTACATATCTCTGTTGGACAGCACTTCTCGTATGGTCAAAACTGAGAATTAACAGGCTTCATTCCTAAAGAATCAGAGGCCTTGGTTAGAGCTATTAATAACTTTTTTCTGTGGCAGAGTGGTACCCAACAAGCATTTAGTGGGTACTGCCTTACCACATGCCAAGCTGTGCTGTTCAAAGGAAAATTCTTCACCTGATAGTTACCAGTACTTAGCCTGTAGTTTTGTAACGTCACATAGAAAGCAAAACGATCCTTTGAAAAGTCCTATGGTAGCCACCTTAGAGTAGGAGTCTGGTTATTTTTCACTTGGCCTTTGTGAGCGCAAATTAAACAGAATGTAGTTTATTACCCTTTTAAACAGGCTTGAAACTTGAATATTTGACTTCGGCTCGGCGCCTGTGCCTCAATGGGCTAAGGCGCCAGCCACGTACACCTAAGCTGGCGAGTTCGAATCCAGCCCAGGGCCCGCCAAACAACAATGGTGGCTGCAACCCCCCAAAAAATGGCCAGGCCTTGTGGCAGGTGCCTGTAGTCCCAGCTACTTAGGAGGCAGAGGCAGGAGACTCGCTTGAGCCCAGGAATTGGAGGTTGCTGTGAGCTGTGATGTCACAGCAGTCTATCCAGGGTGACAGTTTGAGGCTCTGTCTCAAAAAAAAATAATTAATTAATTAATTAAAATAAATAAATAAATGAATATTTGACTTCATGGATGACATACTAAGTGAATTGTTTCCTTATACGTTTACACTTATTTTGGTAGTATAAAAATATTAATTTTATAGTTTTCTTTTATAAACTCAATTTATTTAATCCCTTCAAATTATTTTTTCAATTTTTTTTTCTTTTGAGACAGAGTCTCACTTTGTCACCCTTGGTAGAGTGCCCTGGTGTCATAGCTCACAGCAACCTCAAACACTTTGGCTCAAGTGATTCTCTTGCCTTAGCCTCCCAAGTAGCTCGGACTACAGGCGCCTGCCACAACACCTGGCCATTTTTAGAAACTGGGGTCTCGCTCTTGCTTAGGCTGGTCTTGAACCTGTGAGCTCAGGCAATCTACCCGCCTCAGCCTCCCAGAGGGCAGGATTACAGGTGTGAGCCACTGCACCTGGCCTTACTTTTTCTATGTTAAATGTTACATCACTTACATTTTGATGATTTCTTCCTTTCCTACACAAATATTAACACCATCAGTAATTTGTTTTTCTTTTTTTCACTTAAATTTTTTTTCTTTTTTTGTGTGTATGTTTTGGATATTTTTTGTTTGTTTGTTTTATTTTATTTTAGTTTTTGAGACAAACTCTTGCTCTGTCACCCATGGTGGGTGCTGTGGCTTGACCATGGCTCACTGTAACCCTGAACTCCTTCCTGGATTCAAGCGATTCTCCCACCTTACACTCTAAAGTAGCTGGGATTATGGGTGTGGGCACCAAAGCCAAGCCAAGATGGGGTCTCTGCAAAAAGACCAGGTTGGTCTCAGACTCCTGGCTTCAAGCAATCCTGTTGCCTTGGCCTCCCAAAGTTCTGGGAGCCACCATGCTCAGCCAATTTAAAAATATTGAGTCCTGCTAATGCAGGGTACTATTTTAAGCTCTTCAGAAAGAGCAGTAGACAAAATAGACAAAAGTCTCCACCCCCATTGTAAAAAGTTTACATTTTCACAGGCACTTTCAGTGTCTAGACAGTTCAAAACCTGAGGCTCCCATTATACAAATAACATTTTATTTTATGTATTGAATATTTTTCTCTTTTAACAAACACAAGTGCCCAGATTTTTTTTTAAATAAATGAATTGTAGTAGCTAGATATCTTCTTTAATCCAAAGATAATATGCTTTCTCCTGTAATATTTTGGACTTTCTCACATTAGCTTTTGTATAAATGGCTTCAACTGGTTCCACAAGTAGCCTCAGTACTTTAAAACCATAGATGCCTCCCTGAGTGAGGGACTGAGTGGGTGACTTGTATTTGATCTACATTTTGTAACATTACCCCAGCTTTATTATACTGATACTAGTATACTTAATACATCTCATCATTGTGAACTGTTCTATCTTCACTAACTGGTAGTTTTCTTCCTTCTATTTCTGTTAGTTGCAAGTAAACTTAATATTTTTAGTAGTTGATTAAAAATCATATAGTAAACAGGAGTCTACATTTATAACCATTGTAGCAGTACTTTTTTTTCAGATTAAAAAAACAGTCTCAAAAAATTCTTCCCTGTCTGTCCTATAAAAATTAGTCTCCCTATTTCTCAATTCAGTTGTGTATTCCACCTTTCCTCAGAGCTCTAATAATACTTGGTAATGACTGACAGGAAGCATTGTGAATGTTTTGTCCAATTCTGTAAATCTAGTGCCTAGCACAGTGCTTAGCATAAGGGAGTTAATTAATTAGATAGAAACAGAGTCAGGCATTTTTCTGCATTTGAACTCATGTTTTCAGATCCTATATTTCTTTCAGATGATCTTAGAATAATCTTGCCACGATTGAGTGAAGGACTCAGGTTGAGTGCTCCTAAATTGGTCCAGACTGGCTCCCTATAATCACCCATTGAGCAGTTGCCATCATTGCCTAAGAGCTCAATTGCCAAGACTCCCATGTTGATTTTCTCCACTATCTTTCTCTTTTAGTTCTAAAACAAGAATCTAAAATTTTTAAGTTACAAATGTCTCTTTTGCAAAGCATTAAAATCATGGAATATGCATCTCAGAAGCTTACCATGGCTAGAATCCAATTTACTTACATGTGAAAAAGTGTATTTCCTTTGTAATATTTTTAGCCATTTTTTGGCTATCTGCTTATCTCATAACAAACTCTTAACACTTAGCCACAATCAGTTGCATACTACTGAGCACACACTGTGGATCTGGGTAAAAGGTACATTGCTAATATGTTGTAAGTATTATAATTTTTTAATAAATACATCAACATTTATATAGGCAAAGTTGAGCTGCACTTTTAAAGAGGTCACTCTGAGGAAGTATGTATTTAGTCCAAGGATCTGATGTTACACCTTAGAAACCTCTTTTGCAAGAGGCTCTGGAGCCTGCAGCAATCTTTTGTATATTTTCAGTGGTGGCATATCTTTGTCATTTGACAGTTTATTTTGAATGAAGAGTCATTCAGAAACAGTGATGGTGAGTAGCATGGATGATAAAATTGGATAATCCCACATCTGATCAAACAACAGATGTGTAATAAGTAGTAGAAAAACTTTTTATTGTATTCATCAAGCTAGATCCTTCTATAAAGAACCGTTTAAAATATTGAAAGATAGCAACCTCTTTCCAAGCTTAAAAGCGTGAAAAGTGACTGTTCTGAAATATAAAATAATACTTCTACATGTGATCATCTGGTTTATGTATTTAAGGGGCATACAATCTTAACAGAATGACATGAAAAGTTGAAGAACTAAATACAGTGTTTATTGGTTAAGTGTCCAAAGAGGTAAAGGAATGGAGAGAAAAACTTTATATAGGAGCATCAATACACACTATCATGATCTTCATTAAGAGATAATCTTCTTATGAATTTTCTAGAGCCTTTTGTTTATATTATCTCTAGTAATCCACATTAAAATTCTTGTGAACAGACAAGTATTCTTACTCTATTCCCCAAAGAAGCAACCAAGGCTCAGAAAGTGAAAAGGTTTGCCTTGTGTCATACATTCATCACAAAGTACTTAGAAATCTAACTGATCTCTTTTCACTCCTTCCTGGGTCTGTGACATGTACACAGACATCTGGATAAATGATTGCTGACTTACACATCTCTGTCTTTCAGTTCTTTTCCTTTTGGTCCTTCCTAAAACACAGCCTTCTGAATATGAAAACATTAGTGCAATAGAGACATGAAAGTGATTGTTAAGGACATAAAAATACGTGAATAATTGTTAAGAACATATTCTGCTACAGATGTGAAATAAAATCAGGTCTGGCTCTAGTAGCAGGATTCAGGCCAAACTGCATTCTGGAGCTTGCCTGATGTTTTCATATGGATGAAATCAAATCAGAATTAAAATCAACAGCGAACTGGGATTAAGAAAGGAAGAATGAAAGCATGTAATTTACTGCTTAGTGGGGGAGGATGTTGGGAGGAATAGTAAGAAATGAAGACACTTATATGCAGAAATGGAGAGAAATTTTTCCTGGTTCATGAGAGCTTGTGGACTACAGGTATACCCAGGAGATATTGCAGGTTTGGTTCCAGACCACTTAATAAAGCAAATATCACAATAAAGTGAGTCACACAAATTTTTTGGTTTCCAAGTGCATGAAAAAGTTATGTTTACATTATGCTGCAGTCCATTAAGTGTGCAATGGCATTATGTCTAAAAAATGTATATACCTTAATTTAAAAATATCTTGTTGCTAAAAAATGCTAGCCATCATCTGAACCTTCAGTGAGTAATAATCTTTCTGCTAGTGGAGAGTCTTGCCTCAATGTTTGTGAGACAACTTAATGGTTACTGAAGGTTGGGGTGGGTCTGTAGCAATTTCTTAAAATAAGACAAGATGAAATTTACAACATTGCTTGACCTTTCTTATCTTGAAAGACATAGCATGTTAGAGAGTTTTTTAGGATTTTACTCACAATAGAACTTCTTTCAGAATTGAAGCCCATCTTTTCGAACCCTGTCATTGCTTTATTAACTAAGCTTATGAAATAGTCAAAATATTTTGTTGTCATTCCTACAGTGTTAACAATATCTCCACCAGGAGTAGATTCCACCTCAGAAAACCATTTTCTTTGTACATTCACAAGCAGCCACTCTTTATCTATTCAAATTTTATCATGAAATTACAGCCATTTGGTCACATCTTGGGGATCCACTTCTAGTTCCTCTGCTCTTTCCACCACATTTGCAGTTACTTCCTATACTTAAACACCTCAAGGTCATCCATGAGAGTTGGAATCAACTTCTTCCAAACTCCAGTTAATGTTGACATTTTGGCCTCCTCCCATAAATAATGAATGCTCTTAATGGCATTTAGAATGATGAATTCTTTGCAGAAGATTTTCCATTGACTTTCCACAGATCCACCAGAGGAATCACTATCTATGGCAATTACAACCTTATAAAATGTATTTATTGAGTAATAAGACTTGAAAGTCAAAATTACTCCTTGATTTAAGAGCTGCAGAATGAATTTTGTATTAGTAGGCCTGAAAATAGCATTCATTTTCTTGTACATCAGAGCTCTTAGATAACTAGGTGTGTTGTCAATGAACAGTAATGCTTGAATGGAATCTTTCTTTCTGAGCAGTAGGTCTCAACAGAGGGCTTAAAATATTCAGTAAACCATGCTATAAACAGATGTACTGTCATACAGGCATTGTTCTTCCTTTGATAGGGCACAGAGTAGATTTAGCATGATTCTTAAGGGTGTAAGATTTGGGAACGGTTAATGAGCATTGGCTTCAACTTAAAATCATTAGCTCCTAATAAGAGAGTCAGCTTGTCATTTGAGGTTCTCAAGGCAAGCATTAACCATTCTCTGCAGCTAGGAAAGTCCTAGATGGCTTATTCTTCCAATAGAAGGCTGATCCAACTACATTGAAAATCTATTGTTCAGTGTGGCCATCTTAATTAGTGATCATAGCTAGATTTTCTGGATAATTTGCTGCAGCTTCCTTATCACCGTTTGGTGCTTCACCTTGTACTTTTATTTCATGGAAATGGCTTCTTTTTTTAAATTTCATGAACTAATCTCTAAAAACTTCCAACTTTTCTTCTGTAGCTTCTCCACTTTCCTCAGCCTTCATGGAAATGAAGAGAGTTAGGACCTTGCTCTGGATTGGGTTTTGGCTTAAGAGAATGTTGTGTCTGGTCTGATCTGCTATCTAGACTGCCAAAACTTTCTCCATATCAGCAATAAAGCTGTGTCATGTTCTTATTATTCATGTGTTCATTGGAGTAGCACTTTTAATTTCCTTTAAGAACTTTTCCTTTGCATTCACAACTTCACTAACTAGTCTAAGAGGGCAGCTTTCAGCCTGCCTTAGCTTTCAACAGTCCTTCCTCTCTGAGCATAATCATTTCTAGCTTTTGATTTAAAGTGAGAGATGTATAACTCTTCTTGAACACTCAGAGGCCACCATAGAGTAATTAATTGGTCTAATCTCAATATTGTGTCTCAGGGAATAGGGAGAATCTGGAAAAGGGAGAGAGATGGGGGGTTGGGGGAAAAAGCCAGTCCATGGAACAGTCAGAACACATACAACATTTATCGAATAAATTTGCCGTCTTATACTGGTGTGGTTCTTGGCACCCCAAAACAGCTACTATAGTAACACAAAAGATCACTAATCACAGATCATTATAGCAGATATAATAATTTAAATGTTTGAAATAGTATGAAAATAACCAAAATGTGACACAGAGACACAAAATGAGCACATGATACAGGAAAAATGGTACCCATAGACTTAACTTAATCTGTAGGCTTACCACAGATTTCTGTTCATAAAAAATGCAGTATCTGTGATGTGCAATAAAGTGAAGTGCAGTAAACTGAGGTATGCCTGAAACAACTAGTCCAAAGAGGAAAAAGAATTCAGAGAAAGACGCGGTGTGTCTTAAATGCCAGCATCAACTTTCATGACCATCTATCTCAGAAGAGTAAATGTGAGCTATTTCTCTTAAGCAACCACAATAGCAATAGCAATGAACACAACCGGGAAGTAGGAAGAAAGAGCTCAGATACAGATCCCTGTATCATAATCATAGAAAAGAAGGCTCCTATCATGTAGCACTTCCTGCAGTTCCCTTTTATCACTTTGTTTGATCCCCACGACAATCCTATGGGAGTTGCTCAAAGTCACACACACTTTGGGATATATCTGACTACACCACACTCCGATGCCTCCAGAATGAATTGTCCTTTCTTTCAAGGAGGTCACACAATCTAGGTGTACCACGTCTCACTATTCTGCCACCAGAACTGGAACACACACACAAGTGCACAGGCACACACACACCCCGTACAGAGTAAAATACCTGCATAGGAATATGGTATAAAATGCATAGACCAGGGCACAAAGACACAGCTTATTCAGAATTACAAGTGTTAATTAGAAAAGACTTTCTAAAGGGGCAGAACGTTCAACCCTGTTTTAGAAGACAGAGAGGACAAATACAAGGGGAGTGAATCAGGCATTCTCTGAAGAAAATGTAATGGGCAAGGCATGGAGGCAAGAATGAGCATGCTATGAGCAGGAGATGACAAGTAGCTTTGTTTGACTGAAACAAAGTTTTAAGCAGTCCCGAAGAATCATTCATGTGAAAAAATATTTAAGGACTCAATTAACATCATCTTTCTTCAAACAAATTTCACTACTTGCTGTAGAATTATTAACATCTACTGAGATGGCTTTAAAATAAGGCTAGGATGGATGGAGCTGGAACATATTCTTCTCATTCATTCTTAACACAGGACACATGGCAGTGAAAGTCTAGCGTGTACATCCTCCATCCGTCCCCTTTCTTCCTTCTCTAGAAATAACCATATTCCAATTTGAGTTCAATTACTAAGTCTTATCTCCAGTCATAATGGGACATGATCACTTATATTGTCCTAGGAGTAAACGCATTATGTCCTTGGTTTTATCAAGTGACTGTTTTATTAATATTATCTCATTGTCATAACTACACAGTAAGCTAGAAGAACAGTAATACCTGATACCTAATATTAAAATTTTTACTAATTTCGTACTTAGCAACAGATTATTTTTAAGTGTCCATCCTGCAATATCTGCATGAGATTTCTCCACATATTTAACTGTGTGCCTTTATCGGCTCCTTTAATCCTCATCTGCTTCTCCTATTATACTTACATAGCAAAACCTTTATCAGAATTCTGTAGGGAAAGAAAACTTTCCATGAAATATAAGGTAAAAGTAGCAAGGAGAATAGTCATGATTTGTTAAATTCTGTTTAGGTACCGAGACACCAAATTAGCAGATGCTAATGAGTACCTTTATGTATGTTTTCTTTTTTCTTTCTATATTTAGCCAACATGACAGCTTAATTACTTTTTTTTTTTTTTTATGAGAACAAACAAGCATTGATCTGAAGCTTCCCATGGCTATCCTGGGAAGCTTCCCACTGACTATCCTGTTTTTACTTTCCTGTTTTTGATTAAAAATCTATTTCTTTGTACACTTTTTAAGTTCAGTTTTTTGTTGTTTTATTTGTGTTTTTTCTTTGAGACAGGTCTTATTCTGTCATCCTGGTAGAGTAGCATCATAGCTCACAGCAACCTCAAACTCTTGGGCTCAAGTGATCCTCTAGCTTCAGCCTCCCCAGTAGCTGGGATTAGTGGTACCCAGCACCACACGCCCGGCTAATTTTTCTATTTTTAGTAGAGATGAGTTCTTACTCTTGCTTAGGCAAGTCTTAAACTCCTAAAGTCAGGTGATCCCTGCCTTGGCCTCCCAGAGTGCTAGGATTACATGCGTGAGCCATTGCGCAGAGCCAAATTCACATGTTTTTAGAGCTTTTTCATCTGCTGCTAGTCCTTGATTACAACTCTATGACTCTCACATAAAATGCTGCGGACTGTTCTTGTGATCTGCAGTCATATAACGGTATTTTCTCCCACTTACGTGGCAACTGCTCATAGACATCAAAGACGAACTTTAAAAAATCAAATCACAGCATAAGATGTTACAGAATTTTCTTCCTTGTTTTTAGAAATCTGTACAAACACATATGCCGGAGGGGCAGTGGTCGAGGGCACTTCGGGAATGGAACAGACCACGAAGCTCGGAGCAGCCAACGGGTCAGCAGGGGCAGCCTCTGGAGCCGCTGCAGGACTTGCCGCGGCCACTGGCTTCGGCATCTGTGCCACTGGGCAGTCCGGGACAATGAGAACGAGACATTCCACTGAAGGAACCATCAGGGACTATGCTGAAGGGGCAATCAGCATGAATTTCCTGGACTCCTACTTTTCTCAGGTAAGATAGTAGGAAATGCTGTGCTCTGTTGCCTTAATTGACATTCTGTTGCATTGATTGTCATTTAACTTGATGACATATTTCAGTTTTGCAGGGTTTTTTTTATAGCTTGTTAACATAAGAAAAAAATAGATTTCTTTTTGCCAAAAAGATAAGGTGACTCAAAATTGGGACCTTAATCAAAGAGGAGAAGGGTAGGTGGCCAGGGAGTGAGAGCACCCAGCAAGTGGGACCACCGCCCTTCAACTGCACAAACAGCTGCGAGCGAATCCACAGCGCCTCGTAAGAACACAGAGCTGCTGATTTTTGCATTTCCTACATCATAAAGGATGTAGAAATATGTGTGTGGATATTTTCCTGAGAGAAAGGTTACAGTATTCCTGACATTTTCAAAAGTGTCCTTGTTCAAAAAAGTTGAAGAACCACTGAATTAGTGGTTCCCAAACAAAAAAGGAAAGAAAACCTTCATATGAAAGCTATAAATTAGTTTCATAGTACAGCTGAGTATATTGGATACTTTTTCTTCCATTCTTGAGATATAAGGGAGGAGAGAAGAGGGGAGAGGAGGGGGAGAGGGAGAGTAATTAGCGGGACCACACCTGCGGTGCATCTTAGAAGGGTACTGGCGAAACTTACTAAATGCAGAATATAAATGTCTTCATATAGTGATTAGGAAAATGCCATGAAGGCTTTGTTAAACAGTTCAATGAAAATATTTCAGATTGTATATGATGACAGCACATTGTGCCCCATGATTGCATTAATGTACACAGCTATGATGAGAGAGAGAGAGAAAAGGAAGGAAGGAAGGAAGGGAGGGAGGGAGGGAGGGAGGGAGGGAGGAAGGAAGGAAGGGAGGGAAAGAAAGAAAATTAGTGATGGGAGGAATGAAGTGTCAGGAAGCACAGAACGGAAAAAGCACAAGAAAACTCTGAGAGGCAGGTTGCTTGGCTCTGGTTTGGTAACTAACGATGAGTGGGCAGAGAGCCACGGTTAGGATGGGTCTCACATCAAGTTTTATTATCAGAACTGGTGAGTGTCAGGACCTGACCTCGTATCCAAGCAGATGAAGGCTGACATTGTGTTTAAGGGAAGAGGGGTGGGTATTTGGGATAAGGATTCTTGGGGTATTTTGAAGTTACAGGTCAGGCTCTCCCAGGTTTATAGTATCTGAGCAAAGGCTTTAGCCAGGGTGAGCGCTGTTTCAAAAGTACACAGTGGGGTACCCCCCTTACCACCACCTAAACATAAAGATATGCACTGATGCAATTTTATACAGAGCGCTCACGCTTAGCCCAGGGAATAACCTCCAAGTGGCACACACATTTGCTCTGTAGACCAAAGTCCATAGCCTTCAAAATCAAGAGCTAAAGCATAAGCCTAGATTAGGCTCAATTTTGAGGACATGCCATCCATCCTATTGTCCAAACACCAGATAATTTTTTGAACAAGACTGTAAATAGAAAGAGCAGTCCTGTACTTCTGTGGATTGCCTGATTTGTTTATTCATAGTCAAAACTTGTTTCCTACAAACAGATTACATTGTTCAATTGACTCATTCTTAAAATTAATTTTTCCACTTTTTCTCCATCTTTAGAAAGCATTTGCCTGTGCAGAGGAAGACGATGGCCAGGAAGCCAACGACTGCTTATTGATCTATGACAATGAAGGTGCAGAGCCCTCCAGTTCTCCCGCTGATGCCCTGGATTGTTGCAGTTTTATTGTCGACGACCTGGATGACAGCTTCTTGGACTCACTCGGCCCCAAATTTAAACAACTTGCAGAGATAGTCCTGGGTCTTGATGACAAAGGCAAACAAGCACAGCCATCCGCTAAGGAAAGTGGTTATGTGGTTGAGGAAAATGGTTATGTGGTTGACTCCTGTGGTCGGTCCCCAGAAGTCCCGCCAGCAGGATCCATTAGGTGCCAGACTTTGCCAGGCAGTGAAGGGGCTTCTGCTTTGTCCGCCTCTCGATCTGTCCAGCCAGCTATTTCCATCCCCGACCCTCTGCAGTATGGTAAATATTGGGTAACGGAATCCTACTCGGCTTCTGGTTCCTGCGTGCAGCCTTCCCCTGCCGTCTTTGACCCATTTCTCACACAAAATGTAAAAGTGACAGAAAGGGTGATTTGTCCCATGCCCTGTATTCCTGGTAACCCAGCTGGCCCAGCACAGCTACGAGGGTCACGCACCATGCTCTGTACAGAGGATCCGTGTTCCCGAGTCATAAGACCAGAATGAACCGACACAATAGATTGGCCGAATCTGCATATTTGCATCAAATTCTTCAAAATTACAAAGCTCGCTATACGGGGCTGATTTGGCACTTACTTAATAGCTGCTCTCATAAACTGATCATGATTATAATTTAAACGTTCAGCCTCATACAAACTAGATATGTTGTCACTCCTAATTCTCAAATACTGTCCAAATTGTAGTAAATTCAATACTCTTAAGATCATATTCAGCAGGAAAACTTCCTGAACTTCAATAAGCTTCTATTTTTCCAGTGCCATAGGAAGGGGCTATCACCTTCAAATGCAATGTGGTTTAGTGAATTAAGCATTCAGAGTTAAGGAGTCCCAGTTCTCGTGTCTGTCACCGCTTCTTATATCATCGATAATGATATAAGAATCACAAAGTATTTGCTAGAGCATTTTGAGCTGCTTGGAAAAAGGGAAGTAGTTGCAATTGAGTTTCTTCTGTCTTCTTGGTGCTGGGGGACCATAAATGCATCTTTTGCTCGAGCTAAGGGGTATAGGCTTATGCTTTATTCTCGCTATATACATCTATATTCCACATATTCTCACAGTAAGACAATCCAAAATAGAAATGTCATAAAACATTTAAGAAAATGTAACATAATATAAATTATATTGTGTGTTTTAATCACCTCAAAAGGATCTAGTCAAGGAAAACATTTTACATTGAATTCCTGCCTACACGCTTCTCAATAATAGGTCCTGTTAGGCTTTGAAAATAGCTCTTTAGTTTTTAGATGACAGTAGGTAGATGTAACATACATGTGACATATAATGATGTTTATTGTGTTAACAATGTCTGTAGACTTAGTGAGAATATGAAATGTGGCTTTTCTCATAAACAAAATGGGCCACTGACTAAAATAACAGAAGGGAAATTTGTGAATATGTATTATAGTAGCATTTCAGGAAAACAGTTGGTGAAATAATTTTCAAGTCAACAAGGGATATAGAGACGGGATTATGAGTAAATTCTATTTTTTTTAAGCCTCACTTCTAAAGTAAACAGCTATAGCAATTTAATGCTTTAGTGTAATAAGGTTAGACGAGTGAAGATTTAGAGTGTAGTATTTCATACTTGGTAATGTGGTTCTTCAAGTCATTTCTGGTCATTCAAGATGTTCAACCTTTAGCCCCGAGAAAGCACCCTACCTCACCTGCTTACTGACACCATTGCCTTAGCCGAGTCTTCATAAAGCCGTTGTCAAGCTCCATTATTCCTAATTGTATATAAAATAGAGAGTTTTATATTTTTTTGCCATGTTCAAAACCTAAATTTGTTTTTTTCAGATGGATTGCAAAGTAATGAAGTGTTTGTATTTTAACCTAGAAGGGTGCACCCTTGAGGATCCTGGAGGGAATGAAACCTAATGTCCCTAACCCCAGTGTTCGTTCTTTACCCTGGCACCATGACGGCCAGCCAAGCATATGCTGGGATAGCCTGAGAAGTGTGGCAGTCTGTCCTCCCACAGACCAGGCTGCTGCTGCAGTGAGGCTCCCCACGTGCCCTCCTGACCGAGGGGAGCTAGACTTTGCAGCCAGCTGGGTCCCGAGGAGGTGCGTTGCTAATGCCACTCTGCCCTTGCTTCCCCGAGGCGGCCCGTTCCAGAGTCTGGAGCACACACCGTGATCTGTGCCTCTGTGTATGCAGGAGGGACACCCGAATAATCAGAATAACCCTTACTCAAAGTTCAAAGCTGCATTCAGGATCCTCAAAGCATTTTACTCCTTCTTCCTAAAACCCAACTTATTGTGAAATGGGAATTTTGCCGCGTTATCAAACTGCCGCAGAAATCATGCTATTTTAGGAAAGGTTGTATAAGAGAAAAATCTAAATTAAATGGTTTAAATGTTAAAAACATAAAAATTTATTTGTCATGGAAAATGTATCTGTATTTTTTCCACAAAAAACAAAACTTGTTTTAAGCAAAAAATTTTAAACTGTCCCACCTGATGTATTACACCTTTTAAACAGAATATATGAAACCATAACTATGAAACATTGTTCTAATAAAATTGTTTGGCAATAAATTTATGAGTAAAGTGAGTAATTAATAATTTAAGAAACATGGCTCGGCGCCTGTGGCTCAACGGGCTAAGGCATCAGCCACGTGCACCTGAGCTGACAGCCCGGACCCACCAAACAACAATGTTGGCTGCAACCAAAAACAAACAAAAAAAATGGCCAGGCGTTGTGGCGGGTGCCTGTAGTTCCAGCTACTTGGGAGGCAGAGGTAAAAGACTCGCTTGAGCCCAAGAATTGGAGGTTGCTGTGAGCTGTGATGCCACAGCACTCTATCCAGGGTGACAGCTTGGGGCTCTGTCCCAAAAAAAAAAAAAAATTTAAGAAACATAAAGAAAATGACTAGCCTTGGGCGGCGCCTGTGGCTCAGGGGTAGGGCGCTGGCCCCATATACCGAGGGTGGCAGGTTCGAACCCTGCCCTAGCCAGATAAAACAGCAGTGGCAACTGCAATGAAAATAGCCAGGTATGGTCGCTAATAGCGCCTGTAATCCCAGCTACTCAGGAGGCTGAGTCTTAAGAATCACTTAAGCCCAAGAGTTGGAGGTTGCTGTGAGCTGTGATGCAACAGCACTCTACCAAGGACTCTGTCTAAAAAAAAAAAAAAAAAGACTAGCCTTTGTATATCTTAATTTGTATTTTACCTATTTTTTTTTTTCCTTGCTGATGCATTTTTCCACATTCTCCAGGCAGGAAGGAAGAATCTGGGGATTTAGGACCACTTTGGGCAGAGACAGTGTAGCATGAGGTGCTGGGTGAGGTCAGGGCAGAAAGACTTAAATACTGGATGTTTTAAATCATTTAGTGCTTATTTTTAAATTACAATGGTCTCCCAGGCAAACGCTGTGATATTCTAAGATGACTTGGGAGAAAGGCTGAATGAAAGAAAGAGGAAACAATGTTTCCAATCTAACATGATGAAAAAAATACACTAGGGCCATCAGCTGTCTTGCCATGGAGTTGTTTCTTAGTAAACACTAATGTCCTTGTGTCTCCTATTAAAAGTTGGCATGAAAGAAGTCTCTTTGGAACTTTGGAACTTGCTTCCTTCTAGCCGACCTCCTTTCTTCTTATATTTGGACAATGAAGGCTGGACCTGGGGTATGAGGAGAAAAAACTAGATTAAAATGATTATAGGGTGAAGAATAGTAGCTGGCTTACCTTGGGGGTTCCAAATCAATTCCAGGAAAATGAAAGTGACGTAAGCAACATCCAGCAATACTACCAGCTTCTTCTATTTGTAGAAAGTTTATGGATTAAAAAACAGCAAAATCAGGTTTGCTTCAGCGACCAGGTAAGAGTGTCAGCGGAACACATTCAACTAGCTTCGGTGCAACTGACAATTAAGAAACAAGGAAAAATTAAGGAGCCTTCTTGCTCTTAGCATTTCATCATTTTCTCATATCATTTGCCAGATCTACTAAGAGGAATTCTGAATCAGAAACAATATGGTTAACACTGGGCAATAACATACTCTGAAATGGTTTTATGTAAAGAGGATAATTGCTAAGACAAGAAGACAAACAATCATTTAAATTCCAGGTGCAGGAAACCCCATGTTTTCTGAGATGAAATTCTGAGACCCCTCCTGCTCTGCCTGGCCCCAGAGAATGTTGAGATTCCCTCCAAGGCCAAAACATCAGCCATTCTCTGGTTGGTTTCTTTACATTCTTTTTTTTTTTTTTTTTAATTGTTGGGGATTCATTGAAGGTACAAGAAACCAGGCTACACTGATTGCATTTGTTAGGTAAAGTCGCTCTTACAATTGTGCCTTGCCCCCCAAAGGTGTGTCATACACCAAGACCCTCACCCCTCTCCTTCTCTTTTTTATTTTTTACAAATGCAAAACAAAAAAAAATCTAGAAGCTATGGAGATATAGCTAAAACTTCAGAGAATAATGCCTTAAAAAAATAAGCACGTATGAATGCCATTAGAAAAAAGATATTGGGGAGGGTTACCTGGTGTCTGGGAGAGATACACCCTCTAATTCAGTTCTTACCAAAACCTTAAGGTTACAGTCAGGAAAGCTAAGACTCAGAGAAGCAAAGTAACCTGCTCAAGTTTGCACAATGAAGTGGCACAAGTAGAGAAGTTTTTCTACAATTTTCCAGCAATAATTAGTACTCTCTCAAAATGATCTGTTCCCTTTCGGCTCTAAGACTTGAATAAAACAAAAAAAATTAGAAAGACTCAAAAGAAAACAGCCTTAAGAGGATTGGAAGTCTAGATGTAATTGAAGATTAAAGAAGCAGTGTGGTATGGCCAAATGTGCGTGCATGGAGACAGAAAATGTGCTAATACACGATTGGCTGTTATTTTGAAGAATACAATATGGGGAGTTATTTGTTAGGGGACAATGACCAGATCTCTTACACAATCAATAATACTAAAGACAAGAGATTAAATTTCACAATCAAGAATTTTGCTGTATTCAAGTCACAGTTTCTATCCTGAATGATGTTATAAGCACTCAAACACGCCATCTGGAAGTTGTGGAATCTCTTTTTCAGCAAACTCGTCAATATCACACTATTTAGAGGAGGTTATAGGAAACCTACCTAAATATAAAAATGATAATCTCAAATAGGTCCTGCTATCTCAGTATTTCCACAATTTGTGGGAAGGAACACATTTTAACTACAACGACTTTTTTTTAAAAAAACTTTTTTACGGCTTGCAATCATCCTCATTTCTACTTTTATTCCCATGAAGTACATTATATTTTCAGTTTTATGCCCCAGAACATGTCTGATATTTCCTGTGTGCTGAATTCACCATTTTTAAATTAGCAAATGGTAAATTTTACATGAAACACGGGACATCAAAAAATGATAATATAAGCAAAACCTTGATATTGAAAGAATATGCACATCCTTTCCTCAGAAGGCACAAGAAAGAAGTATTTATGTTCTTTCATAATCAAAAGAGGATTGCAAAGCTATTCCTTAATTATAAAGAAGTAAAGAATCAAGCAGTCTTGTCTTTATTTAAATGGCTTACTGAAATGCTTTCCATTCCTTGTACAAAGAGGCATTGTTACAAAACCAAAATGAGAATTTAAACACGAAAGGTGAGCTTAACTTCATCATGTCCTCCCACGTCTAACTGACCAGTATTGATAATAAGATTTATCTGGTCCCGAATCACAGACAACACACCCAGCACTTGCCTCAGGTAACCTCAAAGCTTGGCATAGCTGAAGCAGGGTAAAGCTTTGCACTACCGCGTCTGGGGACCAGATGCTAAGGCTTAGTGTATATTGCCGATAAAAAGTCTCTGCATTCAAGGAGTCTACTCTCTACTTTTCTGTCTGTCTGTTTGAGACAGAGTCTCACTCTGTTGCCCTTGGTAGAAAGCCGTGGCGTCATTGTAGCTCACAGCAACCTCCAACTCTTGGGGTCAAGTGATCCACTTGTCTCACCCTTCCTGTACCTGGGTAGTCTTTCTATTTTTAGTAGAGATGGGTTTCAAACTCCTGAGCTTAGGCAATCCGCATAGGCTTCCCAGAGTGCTAGGATTACAGGCGTGAGCCCCTGTGCCTGGCCTGCTCTCTAGTTTTATTATTTTTTTAAAAAGTCACCTAAACTCTCCACCTAAATTTCTTTAGATAAGGCATAGTGAAAATGCCTTCTTCAATGAGACTTTTAATTATGCTCAGCCATATACAAATTGTGATTAGTAAAAAATGTGCTTAATTGGGCAGCACCTGTGGTTCAGTGGGTAGGGCACCAGCTTCATATACCAAGGGTGGCGGTTTTGAACCCTGCCCCGCCCAAACTTCAACAAAAAATAGCCAGGTATTTTGTGGCAGGCACCTGTAGTCCCAGCTACTCAGGAGGCTAAGGCGAAAGAATCGCCTAAGCCCAGGAATTGGAGTTCACTGTGAGCTGTGATGCCACAGCACTCAACCAAGGACAATAAAGTGTGACTCTCTCTCTCAAAGAAAAAAAAATGGGTTTAATCTATTAAATTCTGACAATATTTACTTTTCTGTATCTTCCCTCTTTCAGCTGTTCTAAATTGTTATAAATGTTTTCCTCGGGTGATATTTTATGGCTGTTAACTATCCATTATTAAAGTTGACTTTCTAACTTGCCAGTCTTTCTCTTTATACTCCCTTGAACTCCAAAAATGTCCTCTTTTGTGCTAGTCTTTGAATACTCCTTCAAGCAAGCAACCTAACAATGAAGGTGTATGCTGCCAAGATAATAGCAGACCTTCTGTTCTATGCAGCAAAGGCTCACCCAGGGCCTCTCAAACAAGCCAATGCAGGCTATTGCTACTTTTGCCAACTCTGTCTAAAAAGGTATCTCCCTGGGAAGAACAAGTCAGGAGATGTTCCTGAGTATAGGGAATAATGAGTTGTCAGTAAGAAAACCTACTAAAGTTTACATAAAAATAAAGCTACTACTGGTGAACTTAAGAGAAAAAATTTAAATTTCATTCTATCAAGTAATCAAAAATAGATGAATGTTATATTTTAATGATTAACAAGAGTTAAACTTAAAAAGGTTTTTGTTTTGTTTTTTGTGTGTTTTAAGTTAATGTTTAGGAGTCTGAGTTTTAGAAACAAACTAAATATTTGAGTAAAAAAAAATCCCAATTTCACCACTTATTAGCTGTATGATTTGGGACAACTTAATCTCTCTGGACTACCTTTGTGAAGATAGATAACAACGGTCTCTCCTTGGTGGGCGTTCTATAAAGTTGCAGGAATACGGCTCACCACCTTTAGCGCAGTGGTTAGGGCATCGGCCACATGCACCCAGGCTGGCAGGTTTGAACCCAGCCCAGGCCAGCTGAACATGAACAACTGCAACAAAAAAATAGCCAGGCATTGCAGCCGGCACCTGTCGTCCCAGCTACTTGGGAGACTGAGACAAGAGAACAGTTTAAGCCCAAGAATTTTAGGTTGCTGTGAGCTGTGATGCCATAACTCTCTACCGAGGGTGAGATAGTAAAACTCTGTCTCAAAAAAAAAAAAAGTTACAGGAATACATATTAGATATAGTAATTGCTCATAAAACTTTGTTTATATTATCGTATTTTAAATCTTGAAAATGAACTCAATTCAAAGTTAAGAGCTCTGACATATAAAGTACTAAAACCACAGAATCTCAAATCATATCTGTTATCTGATCCAAAGCCATCTTTTTTTTTTTTTTTTTTTTTTTTGAGACAGAGCCTCAAGCTGTCACCCTGGATAGAGTGCTGTGGCATTACAGCTCACAGCAACCTCCAATTCCTGGGCTCAAGTGAGTCTCCTGCCTCTGCCTCCCAAGTAACTGGAACTACAGGTGCCCCCCACAACGCCCAGCCATTTTTTGGTTGCAGCCATCATTGTTGTTTGGCAGGCCCGGGCTGGATTCGAACCTGCGAACTCAGGTGTATGTGGCTGGCGCCTTAGCCCATTGAGCCACAGGCGCCAAGCCCCAAAGCCATCTTTTTATAGGGATGCTCCAACAGAGACTGAGAAGTAGCTTGTTGATCCATGACATAGTTACAAATTGGCTGGGCTAGTTCTCTTTCAGCTACTGTAAACTGCTGCCATAATGGTTCTTTTTTTTTGAGACAGAGCCTCAAGCTGTTGCCCTGGGTAGAGTGTCGTGGCATCACAGCTCACAGCAACCTCCAATTCCTGGGCTCAAGCGAGTCTCCTGCCTCTGCTTCCCAAGTAGCTGGGACTACAGGCGCCCGCCACAACGCCTGGCTATTTTTCTTTGAGTTGCAGCCCTCATTGTTGGTTGGCAGGCCCAGGCTGGATTCGAACCCACCAGCTCAGGTTTACATGACTGGCGCCTTAGCCCGCTGAGCCACAGGCGCCGAGCCGGCGTAATGGTTCTTTTTTACACTAATCTTTTGCCTTAGCCACAGGTTCGTCCGATCTAGTCTACTCAGCTTTGAAAATTCCTGTGAATACACAGTCAATAGAGATGAATTAATTCATACCAAATTATCAACTTGTATGCTCAAACTGATCAGAATCTCCAGGCAAGTGTAATTTTTTAGTTGAGCTTCCTTGAAAAAGTGACTTTAGGCTTCAAAATGGAAGACTTAGATTACCTTGCTCTGGTGTACATCATTTAAATGTGACAGGGTCATGTAAACTCTATGATGTTGCCCTCTGATAGCAATATGGTCATGGGTAGGACGGAAGGCTTCTCCCTCAAAGAGTTCTTAAGACATCATTTCTACTAAGTCAGTGGTTCTCAACCTTCCTAATGCCAGGACCCTTTAATACAGTCCTCATGTTCTGGTGACCCCCAACCAAAAAATTATTTTCCTTGCTACTTCATAACTATAATTTTGCTACTGTAATGAATCATAATGTAAATATCTGATATGCAGGACGTGTTTAGGTGACCCCTGTGAAAGGGTCGTTCGACCCCCGAAGGTGTCATCACCCACAGGTTGAGAACTGCTGTACTAAGTAGACAGAGCAGTCAGATGGTTTTGGAAAAAAACAAAGGTGGAGCCAAGATGGCAGACTGTACTGAAAGCAGGCTGCACACGCTGTTCTTACAAAGAGGATTCAAAGTGTCAAGTATTTTCTTGATTTGTTTTTTAGATTGTTTACTGTTGGCATATAGAAGTGCTACCGATTTTTGTATGTTGATTTTGATCCTGCAACTTTGCTGAACGTGTTTCAGTTCTGATAGTTTCGGGGTGAAGCTTTTAGAAATATAATAACGTCTTCAAACAAGGATAATTTGACTTCTTCCTTTCTAATTTGGATACCCTTTATTTGTCTTGTCCAACTGCTCTAGCTAGAACTTCCAGTCAAATAACAGTGGTAGAAGTGGATATTCTTTTTTTTTTTTTTTTTTTTGTGAGACAGAGCCTCAAGCTGTCACCCTGGGTAGAGTGCTGTGGCATCACAGCTCACAGCAACCTCCAATTCCTGGGCTCAAGCGAGTCTCTTGCCTCCGCCTCCCAAGTAGCTGGGACTACAGGCGCCCGCCACAACGCCTGG